>JAMKFB010000556.1:834675-873048 GCA_036247105.1 Cirrhinus mrigala
TTCATCACTTTCTCAATGTATTTACATATAAGTTGTTTAATATCACAATTACAGTCAATAAACTGTCAGCAATCAAAGAGATAACAATGGCTGATTTATGTTCACTCACTCAAATTCTCAATAATCTGAGTCTTTCCAGCATACATCAGTGGACACTGACATTATATGTCTGCTTTTTGTCATCACATACAGCATCTGATCTTACTAATGTGTTTGCCAAATTTTGAGATCTTTTATAAGTGAACATCTGATATACCTACATTTATCCACAATGGATTTGATCTGATAACTATTCTTTGTACAAATGATAATAAAAATTAAAATTGTTTTTTTTGTTTTCTTTGATCATTATTTAATATTTTAATTCTCTTTGATTTCTTCACTTTGTCAAACACTGATTAAAACCAAATCTGTGGTTATCCTCTTAAAATATTGTTCTATCAAATCTATCTAATCTATATTATTAAAAAATACATTTTAAAATACTCTGAATGAGATTACAGCTACTTTTTTATTTATAACATATTATTCACATAATAGCAAAAAATTATTCAAAATGTATTGATCCTCATAAATTCTTTTTCAAATATTAAAGACACAAAATTACATTATTTCTGATTTGCATGTAATGCAGGGATACACTTTTTTTTTTTTTTTTTTGTCAGCCAAACCTCTTTCACCTAATATATTTACTTTAAGTACCCCTGAGATTTTAAAGGGTTAAATTAATATCACATTTGCATTCTCTGACACTGGTTAATGGTCACATGATATGCCGGTACATTGTATATATATATATATATATATATATATATATATATATATATATATATACAGTTCCTTTGCAAACCCTATTTAGGGAAACATGTAATATTTCATGCTGTAAATAACAAGATCAAAAGTAATCCAAAAGTAATCTAAAGCAGTCAGGTTTTATTACCTAAAATGTGTAATGTACTGGATTAACTACAATTTTTACAATTATTATAATTCTTACAATTTACAAGGTACTGTGTCATGTCTATCAGAAGAAAGTAATGTAATTTTGTCCGCTGGTTTTCGAAACAGCATAGTAGAAACTATATTTTTCATTTTAGATATATATATATAAAAAAAAAGAATAGACTTAAATGTATATAATGTGTAGAAAGGTTTGCCTATAAAGTAAACTTATATTTTAGGATGTTTAGATATTTTTACTGGAAACAGAACAGATAACTACTAATTTTTGCAGTGTAAATACAATTGTCTGAAATAAGTGTGAGCAGACCACAGGAGTTTTTAATCAGACTACTTGTCTGCATATGACACCATCAGCATCACAACACCTGTGTGTGACAGCAGCGGTACAATACAGTCATCAGACCTGTTCATACTGTTCAACCACAGATTGAGTCCACCACTGTCTGTTATTGTACTGACTGTGCTAAGCTATCAGCTCAATGAACTGCAGCAATTTAATCTCCATCGTGTGAATTTGGTTTGAGATCGAGCTGAATGATAAGAATTGTACAGAAGTCAATGTAAATTTATAGACTTAATGTTTTTCCATTTTAAACAGACAGGATCAATTCTTCACAATCCAGAATAAGTCTGTTTAATTTTGGTTTTGTTTGTCTCTTCATCTAGAGTCAGTGGTGGAGATCAGAGTGTTGAAATCCATCATGGATGAAACTCAAACATCTGGAGATGAAGTTGTTTTCCCAGGATACAGGCATTTTGAGTAATACATCAAATTACCTTTTGTGTTATAAAAAAGTTTATTTTTGTGTATTTATTTTGAGTTTTTCATAAAACTACCTTATATTAAGCATATTAAGATGTATATTAAGATTATTATTTTGTTATATTAAGATGATTCTCATCATAAAGGATTAAATCTGTTGTGTTTTAGTCCAGTTCACCAGAAGAGATCAGAAGCAGAGCCCAGCTGTGTGTCTATGAAGAGTGACGGGTCTATGAATGAGCCAATGAAGTTTAACAGTGGAGATTCACAGTTTGGTCTCAGGTATGACATTTTTGTAAAAATGGTTATAGCATGGCCTTTTAGATTATCATATAACAGTTCAGTTCACAATTTTTTTTATGAAATGACACTGATTAAAACCAAATCTGTGGTTGTTCCTCTTAAAATATTGTTCTATCAAATTCCTATCACAAATATCTATGTAATTTAATAACAGATTTTAAAATACTCTGAATGAGATTACAGATATGTTTTATTAACACCTTATTCACACAATAGCAGTAAATAATTCAAAATGTATTGATCCTCACAAATTCATCTTTTTCAAACATTAAAATACACAAAATTACATTATTATGTGTAATTTTTAATTTTACATTTTTTATTTAATTAAACTTAAAAACACCCCTCTGCAGTTCCTTTTTTTTCAAATGTATGTAATGTTTCATGTTTTAGTTCAGTTCATCTGAAGAGATCAGAAGTAGAGTCCGGCTGTGTGTCTATGAAGAGTGACGGGTCTATGATGGAGCCATTAGATTTTAAGAGTGGAGATACACAGCCTTGTCTCAGGTATAACATTTCTGTAAGAGATACGATCTGAAAATAAGATAATTAAATTTTATTTAATTAAACTAAAAAACACCCCTCTGCAGTTCCTTTTTTTTTTTTTCAAACGTATGTAATGTTTCATGCTGTAAATGACAAAAAATTTAACATATATTCTTTTTCTTTGCATTTTTATATCAATATGGTGCAAGATTATCCTCTTTAAGTCAATGTGATAAACAGGTCGTAATTTGAAAAACATCAAATTACTGTTTGTGTTATAAAAAAAGTGTATTTTTGAGTATTTTAAAGTTCTGTATTAAAAAAAATAAATAAATAAGACCATAAAGCCTCTACAAGAATTTTTCATACAAATACCTTATATTAAGTATATTAAGATTATTATTTTGTTATAATAAGATGGTTCTCATTATAAAGGATTAAATCTGTTCTGTTTTAGTTTAGTTCATCTGAAGAGATCAGAAGCAGAGTCCGGCTGTGTGTCTATGAGGAGTGACGGGTCTATGATGGAGCCATTAGATTTTAAGAGTGGAGATACACAGCCTGCTCTCAGGTATAACATTTCTGTAAGAGATACGATCTGAAAATATGATAATTAAATTTTATTTAATTAAACTAAAAAACACCCCTCTGCAGTTCCTTTTTTTTTTTTTTTCAAACGTATGTAATGTTTCATGCTGTAAATGACAAAAAATTGAACATATATTCTTTTTCTTTGCATTTTTATATCAATATGGTGCAAGACTATCCTCTTTAAGTCAATGTGATAAACAGGTCGTAATTTGAAAAACATCAAATTACTGTTTGTGTTATAAAAAAAAGTGTATTTTTGAGTATTTTAAAGTTCTGTATTAAAAAAAATAAATAAATAAATAAGACCATAAAGCCTCTACAAGAATTTTTCATACAAATACCTTATATTAAATATATTAAGATTATTATTTTGTTATAATAAGATGGTTCTCATTATAAAGGATTAAATCTGTTCTGTTTTAGTTCAGTTCATCTGAAGAGATCAGAAGCAGAGTCTGGCTGTGTGTCTATGAGGAGTGACGGGTCTATGATGGAGCCATTAGATTTTAAGAGTGGAGATACACAGCCTGCTCTCAGGTATAACATTTCTGTAAGAGATACGATCTGAAAATATGATACAGAATATATAAGACATTGTGCTCATTAGCTAATGTAGTAATGTGGAATATTTATTTTACAGTCATTACGTCTACAACACATTTAAAACAAATCTGATGAAGACGTTTAAGCATCTGTATGAGGGAACAGCAATACAGGGAAACCCAACACTGCTGAATGAGATCTACACAGAGCTCTACATCACAGAGAGTGAGAGTGGAGACATCAATAATGAGCATGAGGTGAGACAGATTGAGACACAATCCAGGAGAGCAGCAACAGAGGACACAGTGATCAAATGCAATGACATCTTTAGACCTTTACCTGGACAAGACAAACCCATCAGAACTGTGCTGACAAAGGGAGTCACGGGCATTGGAAAAACAGTCTCTGTGCAGAAGTTCATCCTGGACTGGGCTGAAGGGAAAGAGAATCAGGACGTCCAGCTCATATTTCCACTTCCTTTCAGAGAAATCAACTTGATGAAGAACAAAAAACTCAGTCTGTCAGGTCTTCTTCATATCTTTTTCCCTGAAACAAAAAAATTGAAAATATCCTGTGATAAATATAAAGTGTTGTTAATCTTTGATGGTCTGGATGAGTGTCGTCTGTCTCTGGACTTTAAGAACAAAGTGAAACTGTGTAATATTTATGAATCAGCCTCAGTGGACGTGCTGCTGATGAACCTCATTGTGGGAAATCTGCTTCCCTCTGCTCTCATCTGGATCACCTCCAGACCAGCAGCATCTGATCTCATTCCCTCTGAGTGTGTCCATCGAGTGACAGAGGTACGAGGCTTCAGTGAGTCACAGAAGGAGGAATACTTCAGGAAGAGGATCAGTGATCAGAGTCTGGCCAACAGGATCATCTCACACCTGAAGTCATCAAGGAGCCTCCACATCATGTGTCACATCCCAGTGTTCTGCTGGATCTCAGCCACTGTTCTAGAGAAGATGTTGAGTCAAGCAGAGAGTGGAGAGATTCCCAAGACTCTCACTCAAATGTACACACACTTCCTGATCCTTCAGACCAACATCAAACATGAGAAGGACTATGAGAAGAACGTGAACGATAAAGACATGATCCTAAAACTGGGGAAACTGGCTTTTCAGCAGCTTGTGAAAGGCAACCTGATCTTCTATGATGAAGACCTGAGAGAGTGTGGCATTGATGTGACAGAAGCATCAGTGTACTCAGGATTGTGCACTCAGATCTTCAGAGAGGAGTTGGGCTTGTATCAGGGGAAAGTCTTCTGCTTTGTTCATCTGAGCCTTCAGGAACATCTAGCAGCTCTATATGTGCACCTCTCCTTTTCAAACAAGAAGACAAATGTATTGTTGTCTTGGAAACAAAGTCTGTTGTCTTGGATTTTTAACCAGAAGAAATATAATTCATTATCTGAGCTGCATCAGAGAGCTGTGGATGAGGCTTTACAGAGTAAGAATGGACATCTGGATCTTTTCCTGCGTTTCCTTCTGGGTCTCTCAGTGGAGTCTAATCAGACTCTCTTACGAAAACTACTGACACAGACAGGAAGGTGCTCCAATAAAAAAGAGGAAACACTTCAATACATCACACAGAAGATCAGGGAGAATCACTCTTCAGAGAAATCCATCAATCTGTTTCAGTGTCTGAATGAACTGGGTGATGATTCACTGATGCAGGAGATCCAGCGTTATCTGAAATCTGGAAAAATAAGAGAAACCAAACTCTCCTCTTCACAGTGGTCAGCTCTGGTTTATGTGTTGCTGACATCAGAGCAGAAGATGGATATTTTTGATCTAAAACACTTTATTGGAAAACAGCATACAACAGATGAAGTTCTTCAGTATTTGTTACCTGTGGTTAAAGAATCCAGATCAGTTCGGTAAGTAATACTGAAAACAATCACTTCACTGTAAAAACCTGACCACATATATGTGACCACATAAACACTTTTTTGCACATGGTTAATGTGCAAACAATGCATTAATTATAAAACAATTAATTAAATAATTATTTAAAATAACATAAACAGTCAATGGTAACACTTTTGTATAGGAACCAATTCCCACTATTAAATAGTTGCTTATTAGCATGCCTATTAATAATAACTTACTGGCTATTTATTAGTACTTATAAAGCACATATTCTGCATTACCATATTCTACATCCCTAATCCCACCCAATACCCAAACCTAACAACTACCTTGCTAACTATTAATAAGCAGCAAATTAGGAGTTTATTAAAGGCAAAAGTCAAAGTTAATGGTTTGTTAACCCTTAAACAGGCAATGTGCACCACAGGATTCATGTTCTTTAGTCTCTTGTAGGAGGCGTGAGGAAGAATTTTTTTTTATCCAATACTGTTATTACTATAGTTGAGGTTGTCTGGAGTATGGGGGTCACATGACTTGGTTCAAATTTTTTGTGGTAGTTTTTTCAGTTTGACCTAAAGCCAACATGTACATCCATTGGGCTGGACATTTAAAAAATGTAGACAGTTGGCAATATATTAATCTTACGTTTTTTCAACAGATGCAATACTACTGTTAGTATTCATTCTAACCATTGTCTTGAGATGTTGAAAAAGAAAATGAAGTCATATGTTGTTCATGTTGTTTATATTTTGAAATGTGAATATCCCCTGAGATATTGTTGCCAGATTAGTGTATAAAAACAGGATTATCCTCAATATTGACAATTAATGGTGTCACAAAGTAAACTGTTCCCCCTGTTCTAGTTATTCTATTAATGCAAGTTGGGGTGGTATGGGTTGGTGAGTGCATGAAGGGTGGGGTGTTTTTAGGGGGTTTGGTGTTCCCCCTTGGTAGTTATGGGGGATGGCAGGGGACCTAAAAATCACAGAAATCACAGAAAATACAAGGAGAACCCCTTGATAAAAAAATCTCTCAGAGGGTTGGGGAGGGGGTGTTTGAGGATTATAAAATCGCATCAAGGTGAGTGGATCCCCCTCAGTAGAAATCGCATTCAGGGCCAGGAGCCCTTGGAAAGAGCTTTATAGGCCCCTTCTGGTCTCTGGGCCCCCTGTACACAGTCCTCTTTCTATTTATTTTGAGTTTAAAAATTGTGCAAATATTAATATTTGCATGTAAAACTGATATTATTACATTTAGTTGACTACATTTTGCATTTGATCAAATAAGATCAAAATCTACTGAATCATCCTCAGTTTCCTCTCTCTCAGAAACTCCACTGATGAGACATTGGTTGTGGTACATTAAAATAAAGGGTCTGAGATTTTGGTTAGTAGTTGATCTCCTTCATCTTGACAAAACCAGCTTGTAGACGCTATTGCTTTCTTCAGCATCTGCTGAGTTTGAGACAACATCTTTGTATAATTTATTCAAGGTACTCAATGCAGGTAGTCTCTCAGGTAGGCCTTTCCAGAACACATCCAAATCCACCACTCCAGTTGATGAAGCTCTGAGTGCTGCTGTGCCCAGACTCGCCAAGTAAGAAGTTAGTTCATTTTGTGGCACATCACTGAATTGTGGTATGGCTTTGTAACACATTGTCATCTGTGAATGCAGTGTTACAGGGTTCAAACACCTTGACCTTGCATTTGTCAACCATGATGCTCATCTGGGCATTTAGATATTGAGCCAGAGTTGTCTCTTTAAGTGTCTCATGAACTTTTACCACCGATGGCAGTGAACATCTGCCACACATCTGGGGATGAAAAATGAGAGAACTCTATGAACTCCCCTGTAGAGTCACTGCAAAAAATGCTTTTCTTACTTAGATTTTTTGTTTTGTTTCCAGCCAAAATATCTTAAAATTCTTAAATCAAGGAGGATTTTCTAGACAAGCGAAAATGATTGTCTTGTTTTCAGAAAAAAGACATCAAATTTAAGTGAGTGTTTGCTCAAAACAAGCAAAATAATCTGCCAGTGGGGTAAGCAAAATAATCTTGTTTTTATCTTGAAATAAGATTATTTTGCTTACCCCATTGGCAGATTATTTTGCTTGTTCTAAGCAAAAACTCACTTAAATTTGATGTCTTTTTTCTGAAAACAAGACAATAATTTTCGCTTGTCTAGAAAATCCTTCTTGATTTAAGAATTTTTAGATATTTTGGCTAGAAACAAGACAAAAAAAAATCTAAGTAAGAAAAACATTTTTTGCAGCGGTCCCGATGAGGTTCATGATGTGGGCCATGCATTTTATGTGCAAGGAGTTTGAGAATAATGACTGAAGTGCAGCAACAAAAGCCTTCTTCATGTAGGCAGCGTTATGAGTGTCAAACACAATAATGTCTTGATTAGCAATGCTTTAGATACTTCACAACAGACAGGTGAAAGTATCTTGCCAAAAATGCATGCACCAGCATACATAAGTAATCAAGCACTAAAATCTTCTCTGTTCATTTAAATAAATACAAACTTCCCTGCATTGCTGTAACAGATGTTTTATAAAAAATGTATTTACTGAAACATTCATTTAAAATTGAAAGGAAGGCCATTTACTTGTTTTCATTACAGTTGTTTTTGTTCTTTAAACAGATTATATGGATGTAATCTCACTGATCAGTCTTGTGGGAGTCTATCATCAGTTTTACAATCCTCAAACTCTGTCCTGAGAGAGCTGGACATGAGTAATAATGACCTGAAGCTTTCTGGAGTGAAGCTTCTTACTGATGGACTGAAGAGTCCAAACTGTCAGCTGGAGATTCTGAGGTACATGGTTTTCAATCAAATAAATTAACAAAATATGTAGTGTTTAAACTGTAAAGCCTGTGTTAATTTACATGCAAGCAGCTCATGATCCAGTGTTTTTAGTGTCTCTTTGCATCAAACATCAAACAGTATTTTATTTTAATCAAACATTTTTTTGATTGGCCATCTGAATCACCTAATGACTAGATGATGATTATTATTATTATTCATTATTATAATTATTATCATCATCATCATCATCTCGTCACTCAAGAGAGAACAAAGCAAGAAAGGAGATTTCCATGAATGCAATGCCATGAGCACATTCAGGGTTTATGTTACACATGTATACAAACAAGCAGCTCCTGAATACTGAAAAAAAAAAAAAAACAACTGTTGATGTACATTGCAGATACACTCTTATACTCATGATGCTCCAGTAATGACGTCACAGGCTGTATTTACCCAGTAGACATGTTGTGTTTACACATATGAGTCAGACACCAGTAGCACTAATGCTGTTCCTCAAAGTCTCAATCCCAGATGTACTGTCTCGTTTCACTCCACAGGGAACCATAATTACAGTTGTAACCTTCCTTTAGTTACTTAAAATTAAACACTTTATTCATGGAAAAACACCCCACTATGATTGTTTTACTGTTTGTTCTTTATGTATATGTAGCCTACATTGCAAGATATGGTTTCTTTCAGAGTACTGGTAATTTGGATTTGATAATGTGAATATTTGACTGAATCTGAATTATTAATCATAATTATTAATTATGAATCAATGAATGAATCTGATCCACATTAAACCTTTTATACAACCGTGATCTGTAGGTTGAGACAATATGTGCTCTGAGCAGCGGTAATTTAAAACCAGAGCTTTCGTTTAGTTGTACCCACATTTTACCTAGTTAATTATTCTAAATTGTATCATAAGTTAAGGAAACTGATTGGTACATAAAATATTGGGTAAATTGTCCAGGTTTGGTATTGTCAGGATGATGCTCTGTTTCTTTTCTGAGACTCTTACTTTGATGTTCTTTTCATCCTGTTGTATCTGAGTTCTAATTTCCTGTGTTTATTTATTTATTTTTTTTTAACAAGGTCTGTCTATTTAAGATTTACAATATGCAGAACAAAAAAACAAACAAACAAAAAAACATACCCCAACCCAGCCCTTTACCCATGAGACATAAAATATCAATTACTTAAGAAATACATTGAATACATAAAGACACAATTAAAAAAAAAAAAAAAAGAAAAAAAAAGAAAATTTTGGGATTGTATTCCTTACTTGAATTTTCCAACAACTGACAAGAAAGGTTGCCAGATTGCATAGAATTTCTGGATAGACCCTTGAAAAGAGTACCTATTTTTTTCCAGTTTAAGATATTGCATGATCTCTTTAATCCAAGGAAGAAAAGTAGGGGGGAAGGGGTCTTTCCATTTGAGCAGTATTAATCTTCTGGCAAGTAGTGTGCAGAAGGCCAACATTTTACAATCATAGCTACTTAGGTGCATGTTTTGTGCTGTAACACCAAATACAGCAATAAAAGGAGATGGGTCGATTGGCAAACCTATTATTTCTGAGAATGCCTCAAAAATCAATTTCTAGAAGTTATACAACCTTAGGCATGTCCAAAACATATGTAGGAGGCTTGCAGGATGCAAAAGTATTATCTATATATAGATCTTGTAATATATTGATTCCACTCTTAACCCAAATATCAAAGGGTTTATCTAATATTGATGGGGTAAACGTGGTTTTTACTTAAAGGGGCATGTAAGGAGAGACTACGAAGGGCAAATATTTTTCTAAACTGATTCCAAATTTTTAGAGACTGTGTCACCATAGGATTCGAGGAAGAGCGAGAAACAGGATCAAGCATTGGAAGTTCAGAGCACATTAAAGAGGATAGAGAGACAGGTTTGCAGGAAAACGTCTCCAAGTTAAGCCACTTAAGGGCACCAGGGCTCTCACTTCCCCTCATCCAGTAAGTCAGTCAGCTGCCCAGTAATATAACAAATTTGGAAGTGCCATGCCACCTGAGGTGCAAGGCTTTTGTAAAATTCTTTTCCAGATCCAAGGATTTTTGTTATTCCAGATGAACATTGATATGAGCTTATCTATGGAGTTGAAAAAGTATTTGGTAAAAAAAATGGGAAGATTTTGAAACAAATAAAGGAACTTCGGCAATACATTCATCTTAATAGTATTAATTCTTCCACTGAGAGAGAGAGGTAGCAGATCCCATCGCTTAATATCTCGTTTCAGACCTTCTATCAAGGGAGGGAAATTAGCTTTATAGAGGTCCTTGTAATTATGTGTAGCCCAGATTCCTAAATATTTAATCTTTTTTCTGGTAACTTTGAAAGGAATCGAACTGAAAGAGATACATTTGGCAGCTGTATTAACTGGCATTAACTTGTTTTTTTGAAGATTTATTTTATAGCCAGATATCCTAGCAATTTTACAAGAATCTTAACATCTGTGTTTAAGAGGGAAATCGGACGATAGGAACTACACTGAGATGGACTCTTATCTTTCTTCAAAATAAGAGAAATAGTTGCTTCATGCATAGTTGGGGGGAGAGAATTTGAAAACAGAGATTCTTTAAATACAGTAAGGAGCAAAGGGGCAAGTTTGTCTGAAATTTTTTTAAAGAACTCAGATGGAAAGCCGTCTGGCCCTGGCAACTTGCCACGTTGCATACTTCTAATTGCATCTATAATCTCTTCTACCACAATATCTTTGTCTAGATCAGATGCCAAATCTGGGTTCAACTTGGGAATATCCAAACTATGAAAAAAATTGTCTATATCAGATTTATCATCTGGTGGTTCTGAAGCATAGAGGGTAACATAATAGCGATGGAAACATGAGTTTATCTCCACATGATCTATGTGTTTTTGCCTTGTTCATCATTAATTTCCAAAATATACTGATTAGCAGTCTTCTGACGCAACTGATGTGATAAAATTTTCTCAGCCCTTTCCCCATGTTCATAAGAAATATGTCTAGATTTTAGAAAAAGGTTTTCTGCTTGATGTGTCGAGAGGAGATCAAGCTCTGTCTTAAGAATCAGACATTAAGTATATCATCAGATGGTGAATAGCTGTATCTAATATCTAATTTCAAAATATTGTCCGTCAGCTGTCTAAGGCATTCAGCAGTGACTTTCCTCTAAGCCATAAGAAATGATCTGCCCCCTTAAATATGCTTTCATTGTTTCCCAAATTGTTAAAAAAGACATCCCTGGGGTCTTATTGTGGGACAGAAAGAGATCAATCTCTGATTTGATGAAGCTGACAAAGATTTCATCCGTAAGAAGAAGAGGATTAAGTCTCCATGGGCGGTAATCAGAATCCACGCCTGGAATGCGCAACTTCATTTTCAAAGGGGCATGGTCCGAAATAACTATGGATTGATATTCACATTCCACAACCATATGAAGAAGTTTATCATCGAGATAAAAATAATCTATTCATGAAAATGAGTTATGAACCGGAAAAAAAAAAGTAACCCTTAGAAATAGGGTTCCTGAACCGCCAGATGTCAGTTAAACCATACGTCTGAAGAAAAAGATTTACTGTTTGGGAAGACTTGGATTCAGGGCAGATTATAGATAAACTGTGATCTAGTTTTGGAGAAAGGGCACAATTTATATCTCCCCCTAAGATAAGGTGGTGAGTATCTATATTGGAAATTCGGGAAAAGGTATTAGTAAAGAAAATATTATCATCCCAGTTTGGGGCATAAATGTTCATTAGAATAACAGGGAGTCCATATAATCTGCCCATCACAATGATAAAATGTCCCATGGGGTCTGAGTCTATATTAGACATTACAAATGGTATATTCGTATGCACTATAATTGCTACCCCCCGCGTCTTGGAATTAAAGCTTGAATTAAATGTTTGCCCTATCCATCCTCCTGTTAGTCCAGACTGGTCTGTTACTCTGAGATGGGTTTCTTGGAGAAACGCTATGTCAGCCTTCAAATAATCAAGGTGTAAAAGTACTTTTTTCCATTTCACAGGATGATTTAAATATTTTACATTACAACTAATAAAATTAATCATGCACCCTGCACTTCCCATTGAACTGGTGTTAGCCATTAAGAAATTTAATAAACAAAACACTGAGATTACAACCCCATAAAACAGGACAATGAGACTTTGAATTAAAAAGACAAAAAATAAACCATTTAAACAAGTTAAGTCTGATAGGTCCCCAAGCCCAGTCACCTAAATGAACCTGGTGACTATAACATCCAGTGTAAGATGTGCCATAAATTATATTATGGCAAATGAGAACCACTTTAGTGTCTGATAAACCAGCCCCTGTCTAGCCCCCTAATTGTAAAAAAACAAAACAAAAGTCTTGAAACAGCTTCTGCTGCCACATTAGATCAATCTCTCTGGGCTCCTTTGATCAGCTCCATCACCTAGTGTGAGTGGGGGTCACGGTTCTGTCCGGCTTTGGTCTTTGTTGTTGGCGTTGGGGGGCCATATGGGCTAGGGGCATCTGGGAGTTCCCTAGGGGTGGGTTTCTTGGGGGGTTCGGCGCTGGGGCTGCGGTCCTTGCCTGGATGGGGTGTTGGTGGCTCTTGGGTGTTGTTTTTCTGGCGGCTGCATGCGGCACTGCTGGGGAAGCCTGTGCCGGCGGACGTAGGTTGCCGGCCTGGCGGCCGTACTGCTCCGGGGTAGGTCCGGGGGGGGCTTGGGGTTCTGGGGCTGCTCCGCCACTGGGCTGGGATTCTGGCTGGGCCTGGGGGGCTTGGGTCCTGGTTGGTGTGCCGCCGGGAGCGTGGGTTGGTGCATGCCCTTGGGCTCGGCCCTGGTGCGGGGGCCTTTGGCGCGTCGGTGGATCCGGTGGCCTCTTTAGCTGGTAGGGACGTTGTTACCATCTGTCAGTATCCACTCTGCGGGGGGGGGGACCAATATAGGCGGAGGATGGGCTTAACCTGGGTGTCTATTGCCTTCTGTAGTCTGGGAGTTGACTAAATGATGGGGTGGGGGTAGTTTTTCCTCTGCTGTGGGGTCTGGTGGGCCGCCCCGGGCTGCCGTGGGCCCCGGTCTGGATGGGCCTGGGCCCCCTGCCTATGGGGGTCAGCGGGGGAGCTGGCTCCAAAGGGGGGGTACTTTGCCCCCTCCAATGATTTCCTCCCCAGCCCTAATGCTTCCCTTCTCCTGCTCCATCACACCAACATACAGGTAGGGTTTTGGGGTGCGGGTGTGTCGCTGGGATGCAGGGGAGGTGGTACTCCTCTGTCTCCTCGTGGCCACCTGCATCTCAATCATACATCACAACTTAGACACTCCCATTACTTACTGTCACATGACACATACATATAGGGCCTTGGGGGTGGGCACACTGAATGGCATCCAGGGGGCGGTCTGTTCATTCAGCCTTCTCTCTGGTGCCAGTGCCCACTTCTCAATTTTAAGTTACACATAGACATTGAGGGCTCTCAAGAGGGCCGATTTGACACGAGCTGGCGGAGGGTGGTTAGTGTCTTGCCCCTCCCCTGTTATGCACTTTTGAACAACACACACCAACACTACATTTGAGCGGGTGAGGTGAGGCATGGGGTCTTCCTTTTTTTTTTTTTTTTCCTCACACCCCTGTTCTCTGTTCTCTGTCCTCTGTCCGGGGCTGGGGGCTGTGAGGACGAGCTGGCCATCCGGTCGGGGTCTGGGCTGGTGGTCTTCTCTGCTGGTGCGGGGGACCGGGGTGGTCTTCCTGTCTTCACGCCAGAGTGAAGGGGGTTCAGCTCTGATTGCCCCTCTGGGGGTAGTGGTGCCTGGATCCAGGAGTATAGAGTACAAATGGGGAGTGTGATTGTGGGTACCGTGTCCATTTTTGTGTGTCTACATATGGGGCGAGTGCGTGAATATTTGTTTGCGTGCATGCGGCCCCCCCACCCCACTACCACGCCCTGCCGGTGGAGGATGCCCCCGGCCGCCAGTGCGTTGGTGGTTTCTCGCTCCGGGGCGGGATGCTCGGGTGAGCGCTGGCCCACTCTCGGCGGTCGCTTGGCGGGGCCTGGCCCTCCTGGCTTTGCTGGGCCCCGGCTAGGGGGTGGGGGGCCCTTGGATCGCCGGGCCCAGGGGCCGGTCTGCTCTGGTGTGGCCGGCTGCCGGCGGAGCCTGTGGGCTTGCCGCCGTGGCCCCCCTGGGATGTCTGCATTGTGGCTGCCGGATGATCCCCCTCCGGGCTTTCCTCTGCCCTTTTCTGGGTGGGGGCCGCGGTTGTCCCTGCGGTGGTTCTCCTGGGACTCTCGTGCCCGGGGCGGCCTCCGGATGTTTGGGGCCCGGGTCTCCCCCATGTCTGCTTCATACCTTGCGGGGTGGGGCTGTGGTTCCCCACACACACTATTAAACATTTACATGGAAGAACCTTATGAACACAAACGCGCTCACACACACAGGTGTGCACACAGGTGTACACACAAGCATTCACATTGGTGTAAAAACAGGTGCTTACAGACACACACTGTCTTGATCTGCTGTTGCTTCAAAACATATTTTGTAATATTAGTTACGTGTGCTGCACAATAACATTTAACTTAGTAATAACATTTAATTTAGTATTTACTGTGATTCATATAGATGTTGGTTGTTGCTGCAGTTTCTCTGCTGTTGTGTCTTCTGTTGTCTTCTCTTTTTGTCAGCAGGTATGGAAGCAGATTATCTTTTTTTGATCTTTCTCTCTCTCTCTATCCTCCTCTTTTTTTTTTTTTTTTTTTCTCTCTCTCTCTCTCCCCCTCTTCTGTTGACTTTCTCCCCAATTTTTATTTTATTTTTATTTTTATTTTTTTTATTTTTATTTTTTTCTGTTTTCTCTGTCCCCCGGTCTTGTCTGTCATAGTATGGTTAAATAAAAAGGTATATAAAATTAAATTAATTAATTAATTACATTAAAAAAATAAATAAAAAAAAAACACATCTGAATGGTGTCACAGTCACTTTGCTGTTTCCTCATTTTGAAACATGGACTTCACGTAGGTCATTGCCTTCTCTGGATCCAAAAATTCCTTTTAGTTGTCTGCCTTGTAAGAAATTTGAAATCGAGCTGGAAACATTATCCCGTATCGAACATCACGTTTGCCTCGGAGCAAATTCCGAACATCATTGAAAGCAGCCCGCGCTCTGGCACACTCGCGGTGTAGTCTGTAAAGATGGCTATTGGCTCACCTTTGTATCGGAGCGACCCTTGTTCTCGGGCTCGGCAGAGGACTTCTACGCAATCCTGGTAATAGTGGAGTTTGGTGATAATCACCGGGGTCTTTCCGTTTGGCTTTTTAGGTGTTAGACTTCTGTGCGAACGGTCGATTAGGATGTCTTTCTCTAGGCTTAAAACTTCTTTCAGCAGCTTGGAGACTGCAACGGTAGAACTCAAACCGGTCTCCTCTGGAATCCCTGCAATGCATACATTGCATCTCTGCATCCTTCCCTCCAAATCGTCGTTCTTTTCCTTTAGACTAGCCAACTCTGTTTTAAGTTCTGCAACTATTGTCTGTAATGAAGCAATCTCGTCCGACCATGTTGACACTCCTTCCTCCACATCATGGATAGCGGTCTTCATATTATCCATTTCAGTACGGATCGCCACCATGTTGTTAGCAATTTCCGACTTTATTCTTTAAGCTCGTTCTTAAGAAAGCCGAAATCCTCAGAAAGAGCATTTTTAAGTTCCGCCCTGATAACAACCAAAATTATCCTCTTTCAAAGAGGCTAAAATTTACGCCGCTGTATTTATATTTACGCAGGTTACTCGCCATTAAAGTAGCTGACACAGATATCAGTTGTTTAGATGGGTCTTACGGGTATTAAAATACAATGTCCACAATTAGTTTGCTGAAAATGCGCTATAAAATAATAATTTTAAAGGAAGCTAGACAGGAGCTAATCTTCAAACGTCTTACTCCATTGTATGCTCACCAGTGCCCCCCAGCGTTTATTTTTTTTGTTTTTTTATCTTGTTGGTTCTTGTTTTCATTTGTTTTAATAATTGCTGTTTGTCTCCTATGTCTAGTCTAGTTCTTCATTATCTTGTTTATTTATACTCCTTGGTTTCTTCAGGTCATGGTGCATGTTTGTTAGCTGTTTTGTTGTGATTATATTTTTCTTCGTCTTTGGACCTTTTTGGACATTTTCTTTGTTAAGTGAAATTAATACAAACTTGCTGTAATTGGATCCACTCTTCTATCCCTGCATTGCTGTAACAGGTGTTTTATAAAGAACTGAATTACTGAAACATATATTTTAAATCTAAAGGAAACCCTTTTACTTGTTTTCAATATAGTTATTTGTTTTGTTCTTTACACAGGCTATGTGGATGTAATCTCACTGCTAAATCCTGTGAAAGTCTGTCTTCAGCTTTACAATCCTCCAACTCAAGCATTCTGAGAGAGCTGGACCTGAGTAACAATGACCTGCAGGATTCTGGGGTGAAGCTTCTCTCGGATGGACTGAAGAGTCTAAAGTGTCAGCTGGAGATTCTGAGGTAAATGGTTTCAATAAAATAAACAAGCAAAGTGTGTTTATCAAATTGTAAAGCTTGTGATGTAATTTGATATGATTATACAGTGCGGCACTATGTTTATGCTCATGCAAAAAGCTCATGGTCCATTGTTTTCAATGTGTTTCTGGATTTGAAAATACAACATATGTATCAAACATCTTCCCTTTTATTTGATTGGCCATCCTAATCACCACTTCACTTGACATGTACTGTTAGACAGCTGTTTAAATGTTTTTGTGATTCAAACAAATAGCTGATATGTGTGTAATGGATTGCAGCAGAGCAGCATGAAGAATATCTAATATTAACTTCTTAGCATTCCTATAAAATGTAACTACACATCAGGCAGTACAGTGGAACGCTAACATGTTAACATCAAAGCAGGGCTCTACACTTACTTTTCTTTCTAGTGGCACTTGTACTATTCAGGAGAACCTTCTGATCAGTATTGTGAGATGACTCCTTCACTCAAAGTGATTTACAGGGCCTTTTTTGTATATCTTTGTAATGGCATTTTTTCTTAATTCAAAGTGTAGTTTTATGTCAAATTCAGTGTTATAATTAATTTCTTATTAGAATAAGTTACCAATCAAATGAAATCAGTATTAACTAAATTAATTTGCACTACAGAGGTGGCAAAGAAGAACATAAAAGTGGCATGTAGGTGTGTTTACAGATTTTAAGTAGGCAAAACTGTACAAAATTGCACAAAGTCACACTTGTGGTGTTCCCGGTCAAAAATGACCGGACTCCAAACGAGGTTCCTACTCTCAGATAAATGAGGCCTACGATTAATCAGATGCAAATAGAAACACAAAACCAGTCCTAAATGAAAGAAAACAAGTTGACAAAAAGAATGAATCCAATATTTGGTGAAAACATAGCATAATGAAAGATTTATAAGCAATTGTTTGGAGTCCGGTCATTTTTGACCGGGAACACCACAAGTGTGACAGGAATCCGAACACAACCAGAGGGTTAAATCAATATCAGATTTGCAAACTCCCTTAACAGTTAATAAAAGTTGTCACTCATCTTAGTTCATCATGATTTTAATTAATGAAGCTCCCTACACTGCACAGTGAATCTCTTATGTACACCATGTCTACACTTAGTTTGTTATAATGAGAGGATTTGTGAGTTTGCATAACTCAGCACTGAACAAAACTGGATTCTGATTAACACTGTGTTCAAGGAATAAGATATGACATATATGAGAAATATCTGTGATACATTACCTAACGCTCCAAAAATGTGCTGAAAGTAGAAACCTTTGAAGCTACCCTGAGTCAGTCACACTGGTGCTCCTAAATATTTTTACATGGTAAGTAGTAGTTGCTTCCTACTAACTACATGCAGTAGTTTTTGTAGTAGTTTTTAGTCACAAATGTAACTGAAATGGTTGCACTGTATGGCCCTGCAAATCAGTATACAGAAGTTACAAAGTTAAATAATATGCATTTGTTGCATTTTCTTGTCAGAAATACAGTTATTTTGCAATAAGTCAACCTTTAAAGGGATAGTTCACCCAAAAATGAAAATTTGATGTTTATCTGCTTACCCCCAGGGTATCCAAGATGTAGGTGACTTTGTTTCTTCAGTAGAACACAAACAAAGATTTTTAACTCAAACCGTTGCAGTCTGTCAGTCATATAATGGCAGTCAATGGCAACCAAATCTTTGAGAAAAAAAAAAATACACAAACAAAACCAAATTAAGCCCTGCGACTCGTGACGATACACCGATGTCCTAAAACACAAAACGATCAGTTTGTGCGAGAAACTGAACAGTGTTTATATCATTTTTTACCTCTGATTCACTGCTATGTCCTACTGTCCTGAGCACAAACGTAATCTTTTAGCTTTATATCGGTTTGAACAATCAGGATAAGCGCAAGTAAATACCATTTTGAATAGTCGTCATACTGTCATGAATCTGGTCAGTGACCTTCAGTCTGCTCACCACCAGATGTCGCTCTCGTATCATATCACACAGACTGTTGCATTGCACCCCGGACTACTACTCCCATCATCCATGGCGCTGATTGTGTCAACACCTGTGGCCAATCAGGCGCCCTATATAAGCCCCGGACTTTTCCCCTGTCAAGTCACCTTTATTTATATACCGCCTTTAACAATACAGAATTGTGACAAGGCGGCCGTACAGTATTAAATAGGAAACAGTACATCAACAATGCCAAAGGCAACAGTAAACTCACATTTTAGGTAAAGGTAGTTAATCAAAAACAATAAAATAAAATGCAATATTGTGTTAAGAGAAAGTGTCCCCAACTAAGCAAGCCAGAGGCGACAGCAGCAAGGAACCAAAACTCCATCGGTGACAAATAGAGAAAAAAACCTTGGGAGAAACCAGGCTCAGTCAGGGGGCCAGTTCTCCTCTGGCCAAAGTTCCCGTGGTCTTGTGCCGACAGCCGTCTAGGTGACGAGGTCTTCACTGTGGATCCGTCTCTGGGGCTCATCTAGTTGATGTGGACTCCGCTGACATTCAGGGCTGTAGAGGTCATCTCTAGGTGCTGATCCACCGTCTGGGCTGGGTTCGGACTGGATCCGGGGGACTGCAGTGACCATCTGATCTGGATACGGACTGGATCTGGTGGTTAATGTGACCTCGGAATAAGAGAGAGACAGACTAATATTAGCGTAGATGCCATTCTTCTGACGATGCACTGAGTACATCGGGTGTTATGGGAAGTGTTCCCGGTTCCGGTTGACCTAATTAGTGCAGCCTGACAATCCTTTAACGGATTTGAATTATAAGAATATGTTGATTTGTTATGTGTAAGCAAGGTTAAAGAGATGGGTCTTTAATCTAGATTTAAACTGACAGAGTGTGTCTGCGTCCCGAACATTGTAGGGTAGATTGTTCCAGAGTTTGGGTGCTAGATAAGAAAATGATCTCCCGCCTGCGGTTGATTTTGATATTATCAGTATTATCAAATTGCCAGAGTTTTGAGAACGCAGCGGACGTGAGGGACTATAATGTGATAGGAGCTCGCTCAGGTACTGAGGAGCTAAACCATTCAGGGCTTTGTAAGTAATTAGCAAGATTTTAAAATCTATACAATGTTTAATAGGGAGCCAGTGCAGTGTAGACAGAACCGGGCTAATATGATCATACTTTTTGGTTCTAGTAAGAACTCTAGCTGCTGCATTTTGGACCAGCTGGAGTTTGTTTATTAAGCGAGCAGAACAATCACCCAATAAAGCATTACAATAATCTAACTGTGAGGTCATAAATGCATGAATTAATGTTTCAGCATTTGACATTGATAGCATAGGTCGTAGTTTAGATATATTTTTGAGATGGAAAAATGCAGTTTTGCAAATACTAGAGATGTGGTTTTCAAAGGAAAGATTACCATCAAATAGCACACCTAGGTTCCTAACTGATGACGAAGAATTGACAGAACAGCCATCCAGTATTAGACAGTGTTGTAGGTTATTACACGCTGAGGTTTTAGACCCAATAATTAACACCTCTGTTTTTTCAGAATTTAGCAGTAAGAAATTACTTGTCATCCAATTTTTTAACTCAACTACACAATCCATTAGTTTTTCAAATTGGTACGTTTCGCCGGGCCACGAAGAAATATAGAGCTGGGTATCATCAGCGTAGCAGTGAAAGCTAACACCATATTTCCTGATGATATCACCCAAGGGTAACATGTAAAGCGTAAAGAGTAATGGCCCTAGTACTGAGCCTTGCGGTACTCCATACTGCACTTGTGATCGATATGATACCTTTTCATTTACTACCACGAATTGATGGCGGTCAGATAGATACGATTTGAACCATGCCAATGCACTACCACTAATGCCAACATAATTCTCAAGTCTATTCAAGAGAATGTTGTGGTCAACAGTATCAAACGCAGCACTAAGATCCAGTAGCACTAACAGAGAGATACAACCACGATCAGATGACAAGAGTAGATCATTTGTAACTCTAATAAGAGCAGTCTCAGTACTATGGTACGGTCTAAAACCTGACTGAAAATCCTCACAGATATCATATTTCTGTAGGAAGGAAGATAGTTGTGAGGATACAACCTTTTATAATATCTTTGATAGAAATGGGAGATTCGAGATAGGTCTGTAATTAGTCAATTCGTTGGGGTCAAGTTGTGGTTTTTTAATTAGAGGCTTAATAGCAGCCAGTTTGAAGCTTTTGGGGACATATCCTAATGACAGTGATGAATTAATAATATTTAGCAGAGGATCTATGAGATCTGGAAGCAAGTCTTTTAGTAGCCTAGATGGAATAGGGTCTAGCATACAAGTTGTTGGTTTAGATGATTTAACAAGTTTATACAATTCTTCCTGACCTATAGTAGAGAATGAGTTGAATTGTTCCCCAGGAGATCTATAGCGCACTATCTGATGCGACACTGTAATTGACAGCTGCATGGTGACAATTTTGTCTCTAATTGTATCGATCTTAGAAGTAAAGTAGTTCATGAAGTCATTACTGCTATGCTGATGGGCATAGTCAGTGCCTGTTGGTTCTTTATTTTTTGTTAACTTAGCCACTGTATTGAATAAATACCTAGGGTTATGTTTGTTTTCTTCTAAAAGAGTCGAAAAGTAATCAGATCTGGCCGATTTTAACGCTTTTCTGTACGATAGGGTACATTCCCTGTGACTCACGGAGTATTGTAGATTTCTGTGGTGTTTACGTTGTTGTTTCGAGTTCCCTAGTTCCCGAGTTCCCTGTGTTTAGCTTTCTCGCCCGGCCATTTCGTCTCGTCTGTCTCGCCGCCTGCCTTCTGGACTCTTGCTCGTTTTACGGATTATCCCCTTGCTTTTCCCCTTTCGGATTACATTCACCATGGATCGACCCACACTTGCTTCACAGACTACTCTTGTGCCTCACCCCAACATACCTGTTTGTTATTGTTTCGACCCTGCCTGTTTTCACTATGTCTCTGTCTCATCCTAAGAATAAAAGCTTGCATTTGGATCCGCTCGCTTCTCGCCTCTTTCCCCACGTTACACATACCCACAATCTCTGTGCAGTGTAAACAATGAGTGACGTATAAGTGCAGATCGCTTCCAGTGCTTGCGTATACTAAGCCAGAGCGCGTACACGTCACACGCCAGATGCTGTGTATGCTCAGGACAGTAGGACATAGCGGTGAATCAGAGGTAAAAAATAATATAAATACTGTTCAGTTTCTTGCACAAACTGATCGTTTCATGTTATGACATCAGTGTATCGCCACGAGTTGCAGGGATTAATTTGGTTTTGTTTGTGTGGGTTTTTCTTTTACTCTCAAAGATTTGGTAGCCATTGACTGCCATTATATGACTGACAGACTACAACGGTTTTGTCACCTATTAGTCCGTTTTTTTACTTGAGTAATAGAAAATAAGAAAATATAGAAAATGACATCAAATAGATAAAAACAGAAAGTTATTTTAAACTGTGTTTTTAAGTGATGTTTTTCCAGTAACACTGGTGAAAGAACTCCACTGGACAGCATTTCCATCATATGATTTATAATGTGTATAATGTATAATTTTCATTATAAATTTGTTTATAACACAACCATATAGGAATAATTAATGGCTAAAATGTGTGAAAGAGATTTGTCTGATTGTCACGTGGACTATTGCTGTGTTTTCAGATTGTCTGGCTGTATGGTGACAGAGAAAGGCTGTCGTTATGTGTTTTCAGCTCTGAGTTCAAACCCTTCACACCTGAGAGAGCTGGATCTGAGCTACAATCACCCAGGAGATTCAGGAGTCAAACTACTCACTGAAAAACTGTTGGATTCAACCTGCTCACTGGACAAACTCAAGTATGTCTACCAGGAAGATTTTAGACTTTTCTATTTCAACTCATCAGTGGATATGTGCTATACATATATATATACTGTACACATATACTCATATTTACATATTATACGTATATACACACACACACACACATTTATATACTGTGTGGAAATCTTAGGCTACTAGTATTTTCACCAGCTAAAAATATGGTTTAATGTGTTATCTCTATCTTCTGCTGTAGTGTCAGTAGAAAATAACAGCCGGTGCTCCACACAGAGATCTGATCCCATCATCATCTGGAATGACATGAAGAAACAAAAAACTGAGACACTTCCAAGATGCTTCAAGAAACCTACCTGCAAAACTACCTGAAAAACTAAGTGTACCTTTTCTGTTTCTTCATGTCATTCCAGACACGCTGAATGATGATGCGATCAGATCTCTGTGTGGCGCACTGGCTGTTATAACTTACAAATAATAGAGATAGAAAATAGAAATAAGACAGAAATAACTGACATTAAACCATTCTCTCTTTCTCTCTTTCTCTCCCTCTCTCTCTCTTTCCATATATATATATATATATATATATAAATATATGTATTCATTTTTTCAGTTTAGCATATTTAAAATATTTAACACAGTTAACGCAGGGGCAGGAATAGGGTTAGACACTCCACTCACAACTAGGCCTGTCGCGTTTATTAAATAACTTCTGATTGCGGTTATTTCATCTAACTACGGTCAATTGAGACAGCCGCGATTATTGTGCACAGAGGCATTGTGTTTTGTTCATGTTTGTTCATGCTGCTTCACAGAGTGTATGCTGTCTGTGTTGCCATGATCACTCATTACAAGCACTTTTTGGGCTTGTTGTTTAAACTTAGATGGAGAAGCAATCGGGTTTATGGAGCTATCAAACTCCATCAGACACGAGTCATTATATTTTGGTCTTATTTTTAGCCCAAAGCATTTGGATTTACTTCGTTTTTTATGGTTTCTACCAAGATCAAAACAGCTTATACTACTATTTCAGCTATTCCGTTTTGTATGTAATGGTAAAGTGATAATATTTAGTTTAGTTTTTTTTTATTAAGTTAATTTAGAAAAATGTTTGGAGCACGTTTTGTTCGTTAAATGTTTTTATTTTAAAAAGTAATGAACAGCGGCCAGCGGAAGACTGTTTTGTTTGGTCAATTTGCCTTCTCAAATCATCACGACTTGCCTAAAATAAAATCTATAGATGTAAAATCAGTTCAAGTATATAACAATACTAGTTTAAACATTAAACCTAGATAAATGTGCGCTATTAGGCGCATATCCAAACATTTGTGCGGGGAGTGGAAGCTGAAGCACGCTTTGACATGGAGGCGCCACTTGATTTTTTTTTTTTTTTTTTCAGTGGAAAATTTAAAAGCAATTTACAATTTAACATTTTTCTCACAAAGGTAAGAGTAATACATCATTTGGAACTGTAAATGGTCCACTTTTATTTGTGTGCACTCACAATATTAACAAAACGTTACAAACAGTGCTTTTATAAAGCTTTCTGCCGCCTCGTTCTTGAACAGGAGCGCTTCACAAAAATTAACTCGGTAAATACATGCCTCACAGACATTATAAATATATATATATACTATATATAAATAGAAAGCTGTAAATTATTGCTTAACAAAATAAAACAAATCGAAAACAAAAACTTTTTCATTATGTAAACCACAAAGATGCATTTCTTTCTAAAGGCGCGTCCAAAGAGGAGATTGTGAATCAGGATCTTTGCGACATTGACCCTAGGGTTGTAAAAAAGTTGGGGCCCATCGGGCCCAGGCTGAAATGAAGGAGATCTGGCCCAGACCCATCGGAAGTTCTGGGCCAGATCTGCACAACGGACTCGGGCCGGTCTCCTTTGGCACAACAGTCCAATACCGGCTCGGATCCATTTTTCTGCATCTGGACCAGAACTGGGCCAGCTCCGGACCACATGTGGACTTCTATATGGTGATTTGGCCCAAATGTGGGCCGGATCTGGGACGGTTCCATACCGGATCTGGTCCAGTACCAAGCCAGATCTGAACCAGTAACAATCTGGACCAGGGCCAGTACCATACTGGAGCTGGTCCAGTACCATGCCAGATCTGGGCCAGTTAATTTTATATACATGTTATATTAATATATGTTTGCATATATTTACACACACACACACACACACACACACACACTCACCCAAATAGTATACATATCTAAAATGTCAAGCATTTTCTCTTCTGCGATTAAATGTTATTCTCTTATGCTACTGATATTTTTTCCTTCAAATAAAAAAAAATATGCACTTATTTATACATATAAATAGCTACTGTACTGAATATAATACCGCCTCTTAATCTAATTAACACAGCTAACACAGCAGTCACTACTTCACTGTAAACATGCAGTAAAAGTAAAATTGACATAACTTTATACCTACTGTGCTTACATAATATTCACCAAGCTTGAAACAGTGCTACACAATCTGGATAATTACCACATGGAAACTGTAATACAACAAACTTTCAACAAAACAGTATGAACCGGGAGCTGGTGTGTCACTAGTGTGACACAGACATTATTAACTGATATTTTCTCCATGTTTTTGGGCATTTGCTACATGTTTAATAACAAGGAAGGTAGGGGAGTGATAGAATGGGGAATACACTAACAGTTCTTGATCTATTGTTTAAACACAGTTTCAAAGAAAATTAAATTGTCAGTATACTTCATACTAATGAAAAAAATCCATTCATTTTTACAACACTGTTTCAAAAAAGTTTGGTTGTTGTCTAAAATGTAAATAAAAAACAAATGCAATGATTTGCAAATTATTAAAATCCTACTTACCTGAAAACAGTACAAGAACAACATAAATTATTTCATTCATTCATTCATTCATTCATTCATTCATTTATTTATTTAATTCTGTGCAACTACAGGAATTAGTCTCCTCAGTCCAAACAATGTCTTGAACAGAACAGCTGAGGAATAAAAAAAAAAAAAAAGTAAAAATAATAACTTCATATAATGAACTGTAGGTAACAGGCAGGATGGTGTATGTGTAGGTAACAGGTCAGACAGCCAAACTATTTAATTCCCATTTGGCATCTGCAAAAAAGACAGAGAAGAAAGGTGTTAGTTTTGATGAGTTCCACAGTGTTAAGAGGTAAACTATTGCTAAACTATAAATTAACTTACATAGGTTAAAGGAGAAGTCCACTTCCAGAACAACAATTTACAAATAATTTACTCACCCCCTTGTCATCCAAGATATTCATGTCTTTCTGTCTTCAGTCGTAAAGAAATTATGGTTTTTGAGGAAAACATTTCAGGATTTTTCTCCATATAATGGACTTCAATTGTGCCCCCGATTTTGAACTTCCAAAATGTAGTTTAAATGCAGCTTCAAAGGGCTCTAAACGATCCCAGCCGAGGAAGAAGGGTCTTATCTAGCGAAACATTTTTTTCGAAAAACAAAAATGTGTATACTTTTTAAGCACAAAACCTCGGGTAGCACAGGCTCTGGGATGTGCGTCCATGATGCTACGAATCAGTAATGGATCGTTCTTGAACTATTCTTTCATTTTGAACGAATCTTTAATGTGACTCGGGAAGAACGAGTCGTCTCGGGAGTGATTTGTTTAGTCACGCATGCGTAACATCCCATTAGGTTCAGTACTGGAATTAGTTCACCTGTTTCAAGTCTTCGGGTTTTTCGATTCATTCGTTCGAATCTTATGGGGCTGTCACGTGACGCTGATTTTGCTAAAATGAACAAAATGACTCAAAAAAAGATTTGTTCATTTAGCTGAACGAGACTCAAAGGTTCGAGTTGGTAAAACGATCTGAACTTCCCATCACTACTACGAATCACCTGTAAGTTCATCGTCTGTGTACTGAGTAGGGTGAAATACTCCATCTTATTTTCTCCTACAACTTCAGAATCATCCGACATCATTGTACCTTTTTGTTTATAAACAGCGTTTGACTTCCTTGCACTTTCTTAGTCTTTGCGCGTCCACTTTTTAAACACTGGGGCTATAGTTCTGCCTACATTTGGCATGACCTTTCAACATGATTCAATACATACCGTCATGAACGTGCATACCAGAACCTGTGCTACACAAGCTTTTGTGCTTAAAAAGTATATACATTTTTATTTTCTGAAAAAAATGGCTGATCATTTTGCTAGATAAGACCCTTCTTCCTCAGCTGGGATCATTTAGAGCCCTTTGATGCTGCATTTAAACTACATTTTGGAAGTTCAAAATCAGGGGCACAATTGAAGTCCATTATATGAAGAAAAATCCTGAAATGTTTTCCTCAAAAACCATAATTTCTTTATGACTGATGACAGAAAGATATGAACATCTTGGATGATAAGGGGGTGAGTGAATTATTTGTGAACTGTTGTTCTGGAAGTGGACTTCTCCTTTAAGTTGAGTTATAATGTCTGTACTTGAAATATTTTACAAAATCTAGCACAAAATATGCTTTTTTTGTAGATCTGTAAAAAAGCAAAAATAAATAAATAAATAAAATAAAAAAATAATTGCAAGTGAAATTAAATAAATAGTGTTCAAAGGTTAATGCTTTATCTTGTTTGGAAGTCATGAACTACCTATACTAAATCCTACCCTAAACCTGACCAATACTGTACCAAAAAAAAGTGAGAAAAAAAGTCAAATCAAAATGCGGATGGATGGTAATATATGAACACTAGCCAATGGAATTGGCTTTTGCTTTATTTCTGTCCACTACTGAAGGATGCAGCAGTGGTATCACCTCAATTATTTTTACAAGAAAAAAACAAAGAGTATGATTTACATGAAGCATGTCAATTATGTGTGGTATGTAAGGCCAGTTTTACACTGCACAATTAAGCAGAGCATAAGCATAGCATTTTATTTATTTATTTATTTTTGGCATCCATGTTAACAAATTCAGTGTCTCTCACTGCATGTGAGGCGGCGTAGCAGCACCCAGCAGGAGCAAAAGCAGCATTGAGTTATAATCTATCTATTTCTGTTGTGCCTGAATTAACATAAATATGGTTGAATTTAATAAAACTTAAACAGTCAGAATAATTCAATTTCACAATTTAAAAATGAGGTTGCTACATTTTCGTTTACAGATATTATTGCTTTTGATAATACACATTTCCAAGATTTGAATTTCAATACAGCATAGAGCAATATAGTATCAGACACTTGTATTGTATTATTTATTGCATATTCGAATCAATTTTAGATACTAATACCAGATATATGTTCATGTTTAATATTTTCTGCATAATCTCTTATGTAGAGAAATATATTTTGTGTTGGATCAGTTAACTGTGTCGGGAAGTGCACAACTGACACACCCACCTGAATGATTTCAAAACATTGCTTATCCTGCCCGAAAAGATGATAAACATTGCAGATAACCTTTTAAGTAAAAATTAATTTACATACACATATCCTAAAAATTAGTCCTGTGTGACTGATACGCTTAAAATTGGGTGATTTTAGGTCAGCGGTTTACCTGTGAGTCAATGTTGCTCTCTGCTGGTAGGGAATAGTAAGATGGGTGATTGAACTCTTCACTGTCTAAAGGCAGTCTACTTGTAGCTAAGACTTAGTGTCCAAATACTTTTGAGCCTTTGTAATGAAGGCACAGATGGAAATCTTCCCTCAAGTGTGTACGTTTTGTAAATTTGTTTTTAAAACATCAACACAGAGTGGGACATGTGTCTATTTGTCACAGATTTATACAGAGATTCAAACATTAAGAATAGAGTCAAATTATGTTGATGGCAAGTGGAAATAATATATAAATTCTCTCACTTTGGCTCACTTCCATGATTTAGTATGACTGCTCTCATGAAACTAACTATACTATAACCACCTGAAGTTCCACCCCTTTTAGGGTTTGGTTTGCTGGTGTGCACTTGAGTTCATCAAGTGAACCTGGGTGCACACCAAAATTGCTAGTGTTGAAAGCCCCTTCAAACACAGTTTAGGGTTGTGCTGACAGATGATAGTATTGTGTATCGATGATATTCAAAAATATTGCCTGTTGCTGATGCCTCTAATGATAGCAAGACAATTATTATTATTATTATTATTGTTTGTCAAAAATAAACTAGACACCTATCTATAGCAATGCAGCACAGGGAGCCGTTTACAGCTCCGACAGTCATTGGAGCTGATCGCAGCCACTATAGTAGATGCTTGTGATTATACTAGCCATGCAGCAAAGTGTGTCTCAAGCGGCACGGCTGGTATAAACACAAGCATTCACTAGAGTGTCCGTGAATTGCGATCAGCACCGGTGGCTGTGTCGGAGCCACAACACGCTGCAGATGTGTGCAGTGTAAATAGGGTAAGAGATTCATTTATTATACAGTGTAGATAGCTTCAACGGTGCATGTGCATAATACTCGCGGAGACTGAAGTCAGTGATTATCTTCTTTGCTAATGTAAATGTTTTTTGCTCGTTTTTTGTAGTTGCTTTCTGAATAACTGAGAAAATTTAAGCATTATAATTAGTAACTTACAATTTTTTTATTTAATTGTTGTCATGTTAAATCCAAATTCAGTCATATTAAAAACATAAGGTTCATTTTGCCTTATGCTGGTGTTGGCTCACTTTCTGGCAATGAAACCAAGTAAATAATTCAATAAATTAGCACAATAATATTGTGTATCTGCAATCTCAAAGTTGACAATAGGACAGTATGAAAATTGAGCATATCACACTAACACAGTTTAAACAAAACTAATTAAATAAAAGAAAAAAAGTTAATTAAGTAATATCTTGACCATATACAGATTATTCAGATTGTAGAGGTGGTTTTAGAAAGGTGTCTATTACTTGACTTCTTGGTATTATACCATACTTACTGATCAACAAACTTCGTGTAAGCATTTCCTTAAAGCACTTCTTCCCATTGACTCCTTTCCAGTTTATTTGTTTGGCTACTGCATGTGAGAAAAGCCTCGAAAGTATGTTCCATGTGACTCTTTTGGTGTTTTGCCCTCCAATAGCACCCAGAGCAGATATATGAAAAGACAAAAACACATTATATAAATTAGTTATTTTCAGGTAGACCAGAGTATATAGTAGTGTAGAGAACATGTTTGAGAGCTGTGTTTGTAAACCTTAAAACTGATGTAAACCACAACACATCTACAAGAAATATTCAGAGTAATAAGCAATTTCAGTGACAGCTATATGCAACATCTTACACAATTCAGCTGTTATCATACAAATGAATATATGCAGCGGTCTTCGTGACTGGATATGAAACAGCCAACAAAGTAAAATGATCCCAAACATAACTATGGCGCACTCTCTTCATTTTATCAAATGATCATCATCACATCTGTTCATTTTACAGTCCTGCTACTAGCCTTTTATTTGGGTGAGGAAGCTGGCATTCTGAGTGGCATTTGCACATCCTGCCATGCGGGTGACTTGATGCCACTGCAATAGACGCATTTTGGAGTATTAAGATTAACAATAAAAGGATGATTGATCATGGGAATGATCAAAAATTGACATCCTAACCTAAAAAAAAATAATACAAACAACAACAACAACAACATACCATGTTTTGTTTAGCACGTGCATTTCTTGAGTCTTTAAGCCATTACTCCAACTCCTCAACTTCAGGCATAGTGGTCAGTGGAATATTGATGTTGTTAGGCATTTCAGCCACGGGAGTTTCTGTCCCCAGTCTCGCAGCAAGATTGTTCACAGCAATAGCAACTTGCATTTGCTGTTCCTTCATATGTTCCAACAATGTTAGGATGTGCAGCTGAGCAGCTACAAAAAAGTTAAGGAAACATTTAAAGACCAAAAATGAAGGTTTTCTTAATATGTATCATTTTAAAAATTGGATGTTGTAAATTGAAAGGCTTTTACCAGAGCAAGGAATTGGTGCATTGCCTGTCTTTCCCAGTCTAAATGTGGGCCTAAAGGAATGCTCATCTGACAGAGGCATGGCAGAGATCTGGTCCATAGAGCTTGATGGTGTGTGAGAGACAGGCATTGCAACTGGAGGCACTGAGGCTAGGAAAGGCATCGTTCTTAAGCTCATTGGTTTTGCCTATAAGTAATGACTCTGATGAACAAAGCTTGCAAAGAAACAATTATTTAAAAAAAAAAAAAAGTACCTGTGTAATAACCATCTTCAGAATGCATCCTATCTGGAAAATGGCCAGCGCAGTGGTGCAAAGGACTGGAAGGCATGCAAGATGTACTTAAGGGGACAGGTGCTGCTGCTATGAAACTTGAATATGGAACATTTTTTTTAAGTGAACAACAGCATTTTATAATAATTCACTGTAATACTAATAAATCCTTTTACTGCTTTTAGTGTCCTCATTTGTAAATCGCTTTGGATAAAAGTGTCTGCTAAATAACTACATGTAAATGTAAAATTAGGTTCATAACTAACAATAACTTGACTGATATCTAGCTGTTTAGTTGTAACATAAAAACAGTATTAACAAAAACATAACTTACAAAACAACTGAACAGAAATTTACCAGGGAAACAAGAAGATTCTGTCTGCCTCGGGTCTAGCAGAGGTCCAGCAGAAGTCTGGCAAGTTTCATTAGATGAAACGTCAGGAGTAGGTGGAGGAATCGGTGGCACTGAACAATACCCCACTCTGGCTCACTGTCAGAGTCTATATCACCAAAGATTTGTCTAACAAACAAAACAAACTTCAAGTAACCATGTTTTCTTGTTTGTTTGTTTTTGTTTGGCATTGTTAAAAACTTGAACAAATTGCTTTAAGAGTAAGAACTGCTTGTACTCAAACAGACATACTAAATATTCAATTAACCTACACTATGTAGTCTTGTAAATTTAGGCTACACAATACTACACTTGACCCTTTGTGGTCCTGCAAGACAAAATATCCATTCTACAAAGAGCCCAAATATATTTCTAAATGTATTTTAAATGGTAGATAGGTGCCATAATCTCAGAATATGAAACCTTGGTTTAATTTTTCTCTTCCTTGTGACTTCCTGCTCGTCATCTGTTTTTAACTCAGAGGTATTACAGGTCAGTGAGGCCCTCAGTTTCTCTCTTGCTTCAAGGTAATCACCTGATCAGAATTCACAAAAAAAAAAAAAAAAAAAAAACGACAACAACAAAAAACAAACAAAAATAAATAATTTGTTCACTTCTGCAAACTCACATGCAAGAAATGACTGTGTCAAAAATGCACACACAATATACAATATTAAATACATTTTTTGTTATTACACATCCATTTTAGTAATTACTGAACTAGTCTATAGAATTTTATAATAGTCTGTCTAGAAGGAGTTTATGGTGCTACACTATCCCCTTTTCTGTGAAAAGCAGCTATTGCTGAATACGTGACAATGTTTTCTTCTGTTCTAAACCCACTTAGTAATGACTGGTAAATTTGTGTAGATTAATGTATACATTATAGACGTAGAAACTATTAACAATTTGAATTTTAAACTTATTTAAACATTTTTTAATTTAAAAATTATTTCACAGAGTTGGTGTATTTCATAACACAAATAAATTTGTTTCTAAAGCAGATCTATACCAGCTCTTGAGAGGACACAAACATCATATTGCAAGGAGCAGGACTCGTAGGAAGCGTGTAAGATCCAATTGCGAGCTTTATTAACAGATCGTAGTCAAGACAGGCAGGGTCGATAACCAAACAAACAGTAATATCCAGGGCAAGGCGAGAGCGTAAATCCAATAAACAGGCAGAGTCCAAAACCAGAGAGAGCAGTCCGAAAAGTAGCAAATAAACAAGGAAATGAAACCAGACAGAACTATGGCAATGAACGAGGCAAAACTGTGGCAAAAACAAAGACAAAACTATGACAAGAAACCAAACCGTGATAATCAAAAAACAGGGCAATGAAAACAGGAAAACGCTTGGTAGAGTCCACATGAGCAAAACAATACTTCGCAGGGGCCTGTTTGTAAATGGCCTCCTTTTAAGGCCATCAAACAGGAAGTTACCAACGAAGCAGCAGAGGGAGCAGCAACAGTCAGTCAGTGGTTGAGGGCTCCCTCTGCTGGCGTGGCGTTACAGAATCCCCCCCCCTAAGAGTGACTCCTGGCGCTCAAACAACAACAACAGTCCAGGAGGGTGGGGGAACAGAGGCAAAACAGGGGGTGGGACAGAGGGCCAGGTCCATGTAGAGGAGGTGGGCCTGGATCGTGGAGCAGGGACAGACAGTGAAGCACTGGAGGACCTGGACCGTGGAGCTGTGGCAGACAGTGAAGCACTGGAGGACCTGGACCGTGGAGCTGTGGCAGACAGTGGAACACTGGAGGTCCTGGGCCGTGGAGCAATGGCAGAAAGTGAAACACTGGAGGGCCTGGGCCATGGAACTGTGGCAGGCAGTGGTACACTGGAGCAGAAGTCCCCCATACTTGATTCGGAGGGGCCTGGAGCCATGGTGGAGCAGGGAGAGCCGGTAGCCATGGCGGGGCAGGCAGAGCAGGCAGCCATGGCGGGGCAGGCAGAGCAGGCATAGCAAGGAGCCATGGCGAGGCAGGCAGAGCAGGCATAACAGGGAGCCATTGCAGGGCAGGCAGAGCAGGCAGAGCAGACAGGAGCAGAGATATCCATAGTGGAACTAGTGACATGCATAGCAGAGCGGTGTGTTCATGCATGATTTCCTTGGCCGTGGCATGACAGGCAGACAGTTCATGATAGGCCTTCGTGGCTGTGACATGGCGGTCAGAGAGTTCATGGTAGGCCTTCTTGGCCGTGACATGACAGGCAGAGAGTTTGTGAGAGGCCTTCTGGGCTGTGGTATGATGGGTAGAGAGTTTATGGGAGGACGCCGCCCCCATAGGAGGATCTACAGCAGGTGCTGACACCTCTGGAGGCATGGGCGCAGATTCTTGGGCAGACATGGCAGTGGTTGAGGGCTCCCTCTGCTGGCGTGGCGTTACACATATTTTTTCCAGTCTGCTCCTGGCTGCTCACATTTTTGAACAGCCCTGTTTATGCGTTCATCGCTTCTGTAGTTTGGCCATGAAGTGACACCATCCTCAAACTATGATTCTGATATAATGTTGACAGTCTTTGGTTCCATAAATTCGACAACTAAAAACATCTGAAAAAGAAGTTGTTGCAGAAATTGTTACATATTTTAAAAGATGATCCATTTGATATACAACATTGGAAACACTTCTTTTACATTGTCCATATATTTGCATTCTTTGATCAATTCTGTTAATACCAGCATTACCCACTTGCCTTTTCCTGCAAAAGATTTAAAATTACACATGCGCAAGGAACAATATACACGTAATCTGTTAAAATTACTGTTATTAAATTTAATTAATAGTTAATTACTGTTAAAAAATTAAATTTCAGTTAAATAACACCAACATTCTTTAAAGGGGTGGTTGACTGTGATTTTACTTTTTTAACTTTAGTTAGTGTGTAATGTTGTTGTTTGAGCATAAACAGTTACAATGCTAAAAGTTCAATGCAAACAGAGATATTGTAGTTTAATGCCTACAAATACAGCTGGTAGGGATTACAACTAACTACTTCCTGGGTTGGTGACATCACAAACCCTCAAATTTACTTAGTCCATGGTCTGTCAGGATATTGGATTCTGATTGGCTGGCAGGTGTGCAGTAAAACTGTTTATTTCACAGGTAGTTCCAAGTCAGTTAATAACCGTTTTATATTAATGCACTGCTTTAATGAGTGTGCACCAAGAAACAACCTCCCACTCTCTCTATTGAAACCGACACGGAAGTGACTTAAACTGCAATTCATTGACTGGCCACTAGAGACTGACTCCAAAAGGAAGTCAATCCCATAGACTCCCCATGTTAAAATGCCCAACTTTACAGCAGAAAAAAAATATGTTTACAGCCTGGTACAAAAAGTGGTTTTGGTCTATATAGCTAATTTTGCCCTTCATGTCAACTGTGAGGGGGGTGAATTTTTTTATAACTCATCCGTTTAAATTATATCAAGCCTTAAAGTTCTGCATAATTTAGGACGTGGCCACTTGAGTGACAGGTGGATTGCCGCTGCTGTCACCACCATCACGCTAAGCGGGCGTGGTTTCAGCAACCAGCTCCACCCACATCCCGCCTCTTTTCCCATTTTCAATTATTCGGGAGTGACGTGCAGTGACGCGATTCCAAGATGGCGACGGCCGACTTCCGCCCACTAAGAGCTTCAAAAATGCTCTTCAGAAACCTACGGGGGACGTCACGGACACTACGTCCATATTCTTTACAGTCTATGGTGTGCACACAAAGCTGCACACTCACATACACATACAGAGAGGGAGAGGTCAGAGATCGCATTACGCTGCTTACATACATAAACTTGTCAACTCTTCCCTGCAATTCTTTCTCCCTGCTTTGATACTAGATCGCTACATTATATTCCTCAGCAACGAGGTGGTAAAATTGCCGTTTTTTAATTAATTAGTTGTTTGTAGAGAGAGATGCGCAGACGCATCTTGCAGGTATGCAAACATAACTGTCATCTCTCTCTCTCTCTCTCTCTCACTCTCGATCGATCGATAATCATTTGAAATAAATGTGATCTTACCACACTATTTCAGCTCTGTGTCTGATTTGAAACGGGCAGAATAAAAGCGTTAACAAGCCGTACCTGTCGAAAATAACTGTTGTTTTTACACATTCGGTCAAATATTGCGTTGCAAAGAGCAATACTAGTTTTAACTTGTCTATAATTTGGTAAATGACCATGGAATAAGCGGGATAATCAGCGGCTTGCCATGCATTAAAAGATTTTAAATGTGCTTGTCATGCCATCAAAACTAGGAGTGTATGAAAAAGTCTATTCATATATGAATCATGATTCTGTCTTCTAACGATTCTAATCCGTGTTCTAAAGCAGCAGTTCTTAATCCTTGTGTCCCCCTGCTCTGCACACGCTCTGCTCTGCATCTCTCTCTCACAAGCCCCTGTCCCTTTGAGCTCTGACGCTGAAGTGCCCTTTTGGTACAGTCTAGAACCCCCCCCTCCTGTCTGCGATAGCTACAATAAACATAAACACGCATGCGATTGCCGTGGTAGCAAACAATGCTGGCAAAACTTTGTACTATTAAAAAAATTAACAAAAGTGAGGTGAGGTGTGTGACATTTCTGGATGTGCACTAGCCATTTTAGTGAATCACAACACACTAGGTGAGCTAACCAATCTGAGCCCATTGCTTATTTCTGAGGGAGGGGCTTCATAAAACCAGGAAATCATCAGAACGTTCATAGAAGAAGGGGACAAAGCGGTGTAGAATAAAGGTAAATTATGTGAAAAATAATGTTTTTTTTTTTTTTTTTTACTTAGAGCATTAACACTGCACCCCATAAACACAATCAATCCTAGAAAAAAAAAAAAAACAGTTAACCACCCCTTTAACATCCAGGCTTCTTCCAGTTCCAAAAATACTGTTTATTTAATTATATATGAAGTCCAGATAATCACGATATTGGTTTTACTGTACATGATATTGGTCAGCTTTAATGTGACACAAGCTATAGACCTGTAGTAGGCTCGCCTGTGAAATCCTTAAAGGGATAGTTCACCCGAAAATAAAAACACATTACTCACCCTCTATTTGTTTCAAACCTGTACGTTTCTTTCTTCTGTTAAACACAACAGAAGATATTTTGAAAAATACTGGTCTTTCGGCATGTACTATCAAACCTCTGCAGCTGATCCAGAATGCAGCAGTGAGTGTGGTATCCAACGAGCCAAAAAAAAAAAAAAGCCTAAGTGACATCTCATTGTGGATTGCAAAAGCTGATTCCAAATCATCAGTACTTATCCATCTGCCGCTTTTGACACTGTGAATCACCAGATCCTCCTGTCCACCCTCTCATCACTGGGCATCACAGGGATTCCACTATGCTATTTTGAACGCTATCTCACAGGCAGGTCTTTCAGGGTGGCCTGGGGAGGGGAGGTATCCAAAGCATATCAACTGGTCACTGGGGTTTCTCAGGGATCAGTTCTTAGACCCCTCCTCTTCTACATATACTGTACACTACATCATTGGGACCCATCATACAGGCACATGGCTTCTCCTGCAGTTGCAATGCTGATGACACACAGCTCTATCTTTCATTTCAATGAGATGATCTAACAGTAGCCGCACAGATCTCAGGCTTCCTGGCAGAACATCACCTACAGCTCAACCTGGCAAAGACTGAACTCCACACTGCAAAAACTGCTTGATCTTGCAGGTTTGTATTACACAACATTAGAAAGATCAGGCCCTTCCTAACGGAGCATGCTGCACAACTTCATGTCCAGGCCCCGGTCATTTCTAGCCCGGACTACAGCAGTGGTCTTCTAGCAGTCTCTACAAATGATTCAGAATGCAGCAGCATGACTGGTCTTCAACAAGCCCAAAAGGGCCCATGTCACACCTCTCTTTATCTCCCTGCACTGGTTGCCGGTTGCGGCTCACATCAAGTCCAAGACACTAATGCTTGCATATAGAACAGCCACAGGCTCAGCGCCTGCCTACCTCCAATCACTGCTACCAATCTACACTCCCTCCAGAAGTCTGAGATTTACTAGTGAGCGACGCTTCATTGTACCATCACAGAGATGCACAAAATCACTTTCCAGAACATTTTCTTTAACCAATACTGGCTGGTGGAATGATCTTCCCACCCGCTTCCCACTTAAAAAATGTGGTATTATGAGCACTTCCTGTGTCTATTTACTAGGGATATGAAGAGATCTCATAGACCCCCAGTCAGGTCTTGCGAGATGTCGTGACGAAATCCTTGTAAAACATTTTGCAGTATTTACATTAAAGCTGCAGGATTAATCCTTAAAATATGGAGGTCTTGATTCAAACACCCACATGATCTTATTCCTGAATGACAACGATGTAGCTATGTCTATTAGGACTGTTTCACATCGGGAGTGTCAGTGGAGTGTGAGAAGCAGGTTTTGTCGCTGCCCATGTTAATGAATCAGAGGGTCGGGGTAAATGTGAACGCAGAAAGAGCAACACAAACAGTCTTTTCAACCACATTATAATCATTATTTCTGAGTTGCAGACATTTAAATAACAGAAGTGCTGGGATAAAAGTTCATAGTTTGCGTATAAACACTTATTGTCTACAGTAGCGATCAAAACGAAACTATCTGTATGTATAGTAACGCTTATCCTCTTCCGCCAGAAGGTGGCGACAATTGCCCATTTAAAAAAAGTATGTGTAACGGAGAGTGAGAGGCGAGAGGTGAGCGGATCCATCTGCGAGCTTTTATTGATAGGACGAGACAAAGACATGGTCGTACAGGCAGGGTCAAAACAGGAGCAAACAGGTATATCACAGGCAAGACGTAGAGAATAATCCAGGAAAGCGAGCGGCGAGACAGTCAAGACGGGGAAGCCAGGCGAGGAAACAAAACGCTAACCAATGAAACACAACAACACAATACTCCGTGCCTTGCATGGGGAGAGACCGGGACTTTTATAGGGCGCCTGATTGGTCACAGGTGTTGACGCAATCAGCGTGATGGGTGATGGGAATAGTAGTCCGGGGTGTAGTACAACAGTCAACGTGTAATGATAGGGTGAGAGTGACATCTGGTGGTGAGCGGACCGCAGGTCACTGACCAGATTCGTAACAGTATGTAATTGAATCATTCATTCAGGAGATTTCAAT
>JAMKFB010000556.1:873548-915252 GCA_036247105.1 Cirrhinus mrigala
GTCTCATATCGAAGTTCATATCAAAAGCAACTGCATGAACATTTGATCCAAAAACGAAAACATCAACAAAAACACTGATCATGAGTTGTTTCTGCCTGTTGTTGCTTTCACACACTTTTTAGACGCACCCTTACTTTTCAGGTGCAGAGAAAAAGATATTCAGAGGAGATTCCGCTAAAATATGAGAGCAGATAATTAACAGTGTATATTTCTTGATGAAATTAGTTGTAGCTGTTTGTCAAACATGTCAATAATAATATCTTGAGTTAACATTTTTGCATCCACTGTTGAAAAGATATTTAAAAACAAAGTCTGAACGTTCAAATATGAAACCAACTTTACCGCAGTCATTAAAACAGAGACACGCAGAACATGTAGGATTCACATTTAAATGGTATTTTTGCGGCATAATATTTACAGATACTAGTCCATATTGCGGTTTGATTTAAGTGTGATGACCTACTTTTGATTAATTCATTCAAACTTTGACAAATTCCTAACAATCTGTGTTATCCAGTATATTTGGTTTTTATGAATGGATTCCACGATTCCGTCCACGTTTTCCGCCTCACGGAAATTATAGGGCCCTTCATTAGTAACCAAGATGCTATCTCTCTGAAACCACCTGCAAGTTACATTCTTAGCGACTCACAAAACAAACCACCAGCATATAAAAGAAACTACTCTCTCTTATTACATAAAGTATGTAAACAAACTTACACTTGTACTACACAATGGAGTTTATTCAATTACACATATTTTTAATGTATGATTTTGTATCGATATAAATAAGGTAAGGAATGTCTATCTCTGTGTATTTCACATCACTTTTACTTTTTTTTTTTCCAGCTGCTAACTGATCAAACATTGACATCTATTCAGAATTAATTCCAATATAAAGGGTTTGCATATTTAAAGCAGCAGATAACACTGCAGAAAAGCTCTTTGCCACAATTGCTTGATAAGTTAAGCCCATTTCAAAGATGCTGTACAGAAAATAAATATCTGGAAAACAACTGGTTATACCATCGGAATGAATGGTATAAGTGTTAATGGAGATAAGATGATTATGCCAGTCTAGCAAATAGTATAATTAAACATAACAGTATCTCAGGGAACCAGCACTAGTTTCAACATCTTTGTCTTGTCTCCTTTAAAGTTGCAGTGAAAAGAACACAACACAACATTATTTCTATTCCACTACATTGACTAAGTTAGCGAAACTGACTGCTAGATTGGATAGATTCACAGTTTGGATGCATTAAAAACGTAGCATGCTGAGGACATCGGCTGGTTACATCAATGTAAATGCAACAGCAAAAAGTGAAATCTGATGCAACACTAAGAATAGTGCTGAATTCTCCCACATCCTCTCATCTACTCATAAGCACGTTTTTTTTTTCCAATGGTGTCTCAATGAAACATAAAGCAGCTGCAGATCACATCCACTTTGAAACTGCAGTGCACAGGCTTAGAATAAGTACATTGTTATAGTTATAGTTCTGCTTATAGTTCTCCTTCTTGGTGCAAACGGGCCTTTAATCTTTAGCAAGCTTTTGTTATTGGGGATGCTGGTATGCTGTTCACCACAATGATCATGGACATGTTTTCCATGACACATCAGTCACACACTATCTTTAATCAGTAGCTTGAGGTGATAAATTGTGCTTAAATGACACATACACTGCTAGATGACTATGTCAAGACAGGTATACTGTTAAGGATGCTTAGTGTGAAGTTGTTTTAATGAGCATTTCTCCAGAAAAGCTGCAACCCATAATCAGCCCTAACAAACAGCATGTTTTGAACAGCACTAGCTGTAATTTTATTAGACACTCATTATTATCAATATTTAATTATACAAAGCGGCATTCAAATAGTTTGAATTACTCAACTAAATTTTAAAAACAAAAAAACAAAAACAAAGAGACTTACCCTACTATTTAGAGTCCTGGTTTTCTGGTGGAAATCTGAAATGGAGACACATTGTTATAGGGTGTTTCTGGACAATTTCTCAATTAAGTCATTGTATACTGTCTAGCCAACCATGCTGAATTTCACTCTCAATGCATAAGTCAATCATCTCAGTTAATCGTAATCTCACAAACTTCAAAATTAACACAGCTTCATCCACATCAAATGATCTGTTATCACATTATCATATCTTTTAAAGCAGTGGTTCTTCACTAAATTAAATATAAATTAATGTTAAAACACAATGGGCTGGTTTCACAGACAGGGCTTAGATTAAGCCAGGATTAGACCATCGTTCAATTAGAACATTAAAGTAATTTTTATAAATGTGCCTTATTAAAGATATTACTGGTGTGCATCTTGAGATGAAACAAGGCCACAAACGTACAGTATTTCAGGATCAATCAGTGCAGGTTTTTTCAGTTGAAATGGCTAAGACTTTAGAATTTTAGTCTGGGAATAGGCTTAGGCCTTGTCTGTAAAGCTGGTGAAATACATTTTAGTGTAATCTTTATTTGAGTCAAGTTTTGTTGTTGTACATTTAAGTACAGTATTTTATTTTTATTTAATATTTAATATTTATATTTAAATTTTTATTTAAGTTTTAGTTAAATAATGATTAAATTAAAATGTGGTTAAGTTTTATTTTTATTTATTTGTTTGTAAGCACAGTGCAGTGTTAATATTCAAACTGTTAAAGTGGCTGACAACGAAAAATATTCTTATTAGGAATAAAACTGCCTCATTTTTTAACTGTGAAGAGCTGTAGCTGAATAGTTAGGCATACTACGCTACTGTATTTTAATGTTGGTCATTATGGCTTTAACGTTACTTGGAGAGAAATATTTTCTGAGGTGGTACTTGGTATAAAAAGTTTAAGAACCGCTGTTTTAAAGTAAGATGTTCCGATTTTCAGAAAAAATAGCAGTTCATTCTACATAATTTATCAAAGCACTTCTGCTATTACTACCTGTTCTGTGAGAAGCAGGACGTGCAATGATAGAGAAGCACTTCCACTGGTTGCAGTCTGCAGATTATATCCTACACTTATGTGTGGAACTCTGATTGCTTTCGTAGGCTACGGAATGGATAAAAAATCCCTTTCATTTAAAAAAAATAAATAAATCTAACCAATTTGGAAGTAGAACCCCCCCCCCCCTAAAAATTCACTCCCTGGACTCCATCCCCTGTGATTTAATATTGTTGAGTTTTAAAATTTTTGACAAATATATGAAATAGGGTTGGCAATATGGCAAAAATATCATATCACGATTTTTTTCAGAAATATTATGATTCACGATTTTATCACGATTCTATGTCTTGTTGGTTTTACTATTTTGCAAGTTGTCTGAGCAGTACAGCTAAACTAATTTTTCTTTTTTAAAAACAAAGCCTTTCAAAGTAACAAACTATAAATATAAAAAATGGCAGATATATAGGCCAAAGTGAGTGAAAATTTAAATCTTTGTCATCATTTTATCTTTGTTAATAAAAAATGAGAATAAGATACACATTAGAAATAAACATAATACAAATTAAAGCTGCAAGCAGCGATGGGCGGGCCCTCGCACCCGGGCTCACCGCCGATCGGTGGCGAATGGTGGGCACTATGCTTTTCACATAGTAAATTTAGGAGGAATATGACAAAATCATTTAGATGTGCCAGTCTTCCTGCTGCCAGCTGGTGGCGCTATGCCTATAACTGAATATTGGCATGCAGATGTCTTCAGGCCAGCGATTTTATCAAACATATGAAGTTTGGTGCAGATTGAACATGGCATGCTTGAGTGTAAGACATGACATATCCTGCTGCCAACAGGTGGCGCTATTACGGAATATTGGCCTTTAGATGTCTTCAGGCCAAGACTCTTGCCAAACATGTCAAGTTTGGTGCAAATTGTACATTGCATGTTTAAGTTAGTGTAAAACAAGTAATTTGCTGTTGCCAGCTGGTGGCGCTATGATTGTAATGGAATATTGGCCTTTAGATGTATTCAGGCCAGGACTCTTATCGAACATGTGAAGTTTGGGGCAGATCGGACATTGTATGGCTAAGTTACAACAACTTCCAGTTTCATTGCATTAATAGCATGCATTAGCACTTAGTAAGTGTTTTTACCATGTTTAGCACAATATGGCATATTTTGTTGTGCTTTTAATAGTCCATCACTCTTATCAAACATGTTAAGTTTGGGGCAGATTGGACATTGCATGCCTGAGTTACAGTAGCTTCCTGTTTCATTGCAGTAATAACATGCTTTAGCACTTAGCTAAGTGTTGCTAACCTGTTTTAGCATGTTTCTAACATGTTGCTACCCTATTTAACACTTGTTGATACTTTTTAAAATGTTGGTAGGCATTTATAACAGTGTTAAACATGTCACTTCCTATTGGCAGCAGGTGGCACTATGACTATAACTAATTATGGGCATGGGCATGTGTTCAGACCAGAGCTCTTATCAAACATGTTAAGTTTGGGGCAGATTAGACATTGTATGGCTGAGTTACAGTATCTTCCTGTTTCATTGTATTATTAGCATGCTTTAGCATATTAGCTAATTGTTGCTAGCATGCTTTACTATGTTTGTAGCATGTTGAATATTAAGTTTGGGGCAGACTGGACATTGTATGCATGAGTTACAGCAATTTCCTTTTGCTTTGTATTAATATCATGCTTTAGCTCTTAGCTAAGTGTTGCTAGCATGTTTTAGCATGATTCTAGCATGTTGCTAGCCCATTTAAAACTCACTAATGCTTTTTAATATGTTGCTAGGAGTCCGTAACAGCGTTAAACATGTCACTTCCTGTTGTCAGCAGGTGGCGCTATTACTATAACTGAATATGGGCACTGACATGTGTTCAGGACCGGACTGTTATCAAACGTGTGAAGTTTGAGGCAGATCGGACATTGTTTGCCTGAGTTACAGCAACTTCCTTTTTCATGGCGAAACATCAAAATTGGTCAGGCTGCCACAGACACGCCCCTCGACGAAAACTCTAGATCTTCGCAATTTAGCATCGCAAAGGCCTTATGATAACACTCAGCAAATTATGTGATCGGATTGAAGATGATCTGATTAAAACTGTAGGAGGAGTTCGTTAAAGTACGAGGCCTGAAAATGGCAAAAACTGCACAAAAATCATACAGGAAATTCAATATAACGGACTTCCTGTTGGGTTTAGGATGTTGTACCAGGAGACTTTTTTGTAGGTATTGGTGTGTTACATGTGTGTATCGAGTTTAATACATGTACGTGAAACGTAGCTCGAGGCGCACTCCGTTGAAATTTTATAGGTGGCGCTATCGAGTCATTTTGCCACACCCACCTCTGAAAATCATATCAAATTTTTGCCAGGTCTGACGTGTGTGCAAAGTTTCGTGAGTTTTCGAGCAGGTTTAGGCCCTCAAAAAGACTTTTTACTTTGGAGAAGAAGAAGAAGAAGAAGAAGAAGAATAAACGGAGCAATTCCAATAGGGTCCTCGCACTGCAGTGCTCGGGCCCTAATTAAAGCTGCAAGCAGCAATGGGCGGGCCCTCGCACCCGGGCTCACCGCCGATCGGTGGCGAATGGTGGGCACTATGCTTTTAACATAGTAAATTTAGGAGGAATATATAAGTCATTTAGATGTGCCAGACTTCTTGCTGCCAGCTGGTGGTGCTATGCCTATAACTGAATATTGGCATGCAGATGTCTTCAGGCCAGCGTTTTTATCAAACTTATGAAATTTGGTGCAGATTGAACATGGCATGCTTGAGTGTAAGACATGACATATCCTGCTGCCAACAGGTGGCGCTATTACGGAATATTGGCCTTTAGATGTCTTCAGGCCAAGACTCTTGCCAAACATGTCAAGTTTGGTGCAAATTGTACATTGCATGTTTAAGTTAGTGCAAAACAAGTAATTTGCTGTTGCCAGCTGGTGGTGCTATGATTGTAATGGAATATTGGCCTTTAGATGTGTTCAGGCCAGGACTCTTATCGAACATGTGAAGTTTGAGGCAGATTGGACATTGTATGGCTGAGTTACAACAACTTCCAGTTTCATGGCATTAATAGCATGCATTAGCACTTAGTAAGTGTTTTTACCATGTTTAGCACAATATGGCATATTTTGTTGTGCTTTTAATAGTCCATCACAGTGTTAAACATGTCACTTCCGGTTGCCAGCAGGTGACGCTATGACTATAACCGAATATGGGCATGTAGATATCTTCAGGCCAGTACTCTTATCAAACATGTAAAGTTTGGGGCAGATTGGACATTGTTAGCATGAATTACAACAACTTCCTGTTTCATAGCTTTAACAACGTGCTTTAGCACTTAGTAAGTGTTGCTAGCATGTTTGAGCGTGTTTTTAGCAAGTTTAGCACTCAATGGCTTATATTAGTGTGTTGATAATAGTGTATCACAGTGTTAAACGTCACTTCCTGTTGACAGTAGGTGGCGCTATGACTATAACCGAATATGGGCATGTAGATATCTTCAGGCCAGGACTCTTATCAAACATGTAAAGTCTGAGGCAGATTGGACATTGTTAACATGAAATACAACAACTTCCTGTTTCATGGCTTTAACAACATGCTTTAGCACTTAGTAAGTGTTGCTAGCATGTTTGAGCGTGCTTTTAGCAAGTTTAGCACTCACTGGCTTATTTTAGTGTGTTGCTAATAGTGTATCACAGTGTTAAACGTCACTTCCTGTTGACAGTAGGTGGCGCTATGACTATAACTGAATATTGGCACGTAAATGTGTTAAGGCCAGGACTCTTATCAAACCTGTTAAGTTTGGGGCAGATTGGCCATTGCATGCCTGAGTTACAGTAACTTCCTGTTTCATTGCATTGATAACATGCTTTAGCACTTAGCTAAGTGTCGCTAACATGTTTTAGCATGTTTGTAACATGTTGCTACCCTATTTAACACTTGTTGATACTTTTTAAAATGTTGCTAGGCATCCAGAACAGTATTAAACATGTCACTTCCTGTTGTCAGCAGGTGGCGCTATGACTATAACTAAATATGGGCACTGACATGTGTTCAGGACATGAATCTTATCAAAGGTGTGAAGTTTGAGGCAGATTGGACATTGTTTGCCTGAGTTACAGCAACTTCCTTTTTCATGGCGAAACATCAAAATTGGTCAGGCTGCCACAGACACGCCCCTCGACGAAAACTCTAGATCTTCGCAATTTAGCATCGCAAAGGCCTTATGATAACACTCAGCAAATTTGAAGATGATCAGATAAAAACTGTAGGAGGAGTACGTTAAAGTACGAGGCCTGAAAACGGCAAAAACTGCACAAAAATCGTACAGGAAATTCAATATAACGGACTTCCTGTTGGGTTTAGGATGTTGTACCAGGAGACTTTTTTGTAGGTATTGGTGTGTTACATGTGTGTACCGAGTTTCGTACATGTACGTGAAACGTAGCTCGAGGCGCACTCCGTTTAAATTTTATAGGTGGCGCTATCGAGCCATTTTGCCACACCCACTTCTAAAAACCATATAAGATGTACATTTTCGCCATTACTGACACGTGTGCAAAGTTTCGTGAGTTTTCGAGCATGTTTAGGCCCTCAAAAAGACTTCTTCTTCTTCTTCTCCAAAGTAAAAAGAAGAAGAAGAATTAAAGCTGCAAGCAGCGATGAAAGGGCCCTCGCACCCGGGCTCACCGCCAATCAGTGGCGAATGGTGGGCACTATGCTTTTCACATAGTAAATTTAGAAGGAATATGACAAAATCATTTGTATGTGCCGAACTTCCTGCTGCCAGCTGGTGGCGCTATGTCAATAACTGAATATTGGCATGTTGATGTGTTCAGGCCAGTGCTTTTGTCAAACATATGAAGTTTGGTGCAGATTGAACATAGTATGCTTAAGCTAGTGTAAGACATGACATATCCTGCTGCCAACAGGTGGCGCTATGATTATATCTGAATTTTGGTCTTTAGGTATCCTCAGGCCAGTACTCTTACCAAACATGTGAAGTTTGGTGCAGATCAGACATTGCATGTTTAAGTTAGTGTAAAATAAGTCATTTCCTGTTGCCAACAGGTGGCGCTATGATAATAACTGAATTTTGGCCTCTAGATGTGTTCAGGCCAGGACTCTTATCGAATGTGTGAAGTTTGGGGCAGATCGGACATTTTATGGCTGAGTTACAACATCTTCTATTTCCATGGTGAAACATCGAACTTTGTCAGGCCGCCACGGACACGCCCTTCAACGAAAACTCAAGATCTTCACAATTTAACATTGCAAAGGCCTTTAGAGTAGACTGACCAAATTTGGTGTTGATCTGAATAAATCTCTAGGAGGAGTCCGTTACAGAGTAAAACATGTCACTTCCTGTTGCCAGCAGGTGGCGCTATGACTAAAACTGAATATGAATATGGGCATGTGTTCAGGATCAGACTCTTACCAAACATGTGAAGTTTGGTGCAAATCGGACATTGCATGTTTAAGTTAGTGTAAAATAAGTCATTTCCTGTTGCCAGCAGGTGGCGCTATGATTATAATGGAATATTGGCCTTCAGATGTGTTCAGGCCAGGACTCTTATCGAACATGTGAAGTTTGGGGCAGATCGGACATTGTATGGCTGAGTTACAACAACTTCTATTCCCATGGCGAAACATCAAACTTTGTCAGGTCGCCACGGACACACCCTTTAACGAAAACTCAAGATCTTCACAATTTAACAAAGGCCTTTAGATTAGACTGCCTGAATATAATGTTGATTTCATTAAATCTCTAAGAGGAGTTTCTCACAGCGTAAAACAAGTCACTTCCAGTTGCCAGCAGGTGGCGCTATGACTATAACTGAATATGGTCATGGGTATGTGTTCAGGACCAGACTCTTATCAAACATGTGAAGTTTGGGGCAGATCAGACATTGTATGGCTGAGTTATAATAACTTCCTTTTTCATGGCGAAACATCAAAATTCGACAGGCCGCCACGGACACGCCCTCCAAACAAAAACTCTAGATCTTCGCAATTTAATGTCACAAAGGGCTTTAGATTAGACTGCCCAAATTTGGTGTTGATCCGAATAAATCTCTAGGAGGAGTTCGTTTTAATACGACGCCTGGAAATGGCAAAAATGACACAAAATTTGCTGAGAAAATGAAAAATATCCGACTTCCTGTTGGGTTTCGGATTTTGCTCCAAGAGACTTTTTTGTGGGTATTGGTGCGTTACATGTGCTTACCAATTTTCATACATGTACGTGAAACGTAGCGGGAGGGGCACTTCATAGAAAGTGTATAGGTGGCGCTGTCGAGCCATTTTGCCACACCCACTTCTGAAACCTATATCAGACGTAAATTTTCGCCAGGTCTGATGCGTGTGCAAAATTTCATGACTTTTCGGGCATGTTTAGGCCCTCAAAAATGCGATTCATTTTGGAGAAGAAGAAGAATAAAAATAAATATAGCTGCGAGCAGCGATGAGCGGGCCCTCGCCGCCAGCGCAATCACCATGCCGGTACCATCAGGAAAATGGTGCCCAGCGGGAACATGCCTTGACAGTAACACTGTGGCAGTTTCGATTGAAAGGTTACAGCAATGACAGGGTTAAATGCAAAATGCGGTAACACTTTCTGTGAAGCCCGTATTTGTAATACATTATAATGGTATTCTTAAGGCATTATAATAGCAGTTATTATTATTAGTAGTATGCTAAATATATGCTAACACTGTATTTTGATGGTTCCCCAAAAGACAAACTGATTATAAGTAACTTTGCAAGTACATGAACCTGCTTGCTAGCCTAACCTTAACCTAAGTCTACTAATACTCTAACCAGTGTTAGTTAACATGTAGTTGGACAATTGCTTATTGTCAGTAGACTGGGGGACAATCAAAATAAAACATAATATATAATGTAAAAAATAAATGTAATATGATATAGTCCATTATAAATTAAGTAGATTTTATATGCTGTCCATTGTGTGTTATAAAAAAATCATAATCTTAAAAGTTATAACCTCAAATACTCAAGTATTTTAATGTATTATAATTGTTGTTATGATTATTCATGAGATGATATAACATATTATAAGGTTTTTATAATGCATTATGCATTCATTATAATGCCTTATAAATACCATTATAATGTATTATAAATAGGGGCTTCATAGAAAGTGTTACCCAAAATGTTTTTACATCATTCTGATAGACTGAGAATGAGCTGAAAAAGATTCCTTATCCTATGAGGTCATCTTGTGTTCATCCTTGGTATTATAGTCTTCATCTGCTAGTTTACATGTGTGATATATTAAATGTTTTTGCGGTCTCTGAAAATATGATAAACATATTTCCTAAGAATGACTTGTTTTTCATATGTAAAAGGTTGTGAAGAGTTAGGTTAATACACTTTAAATGCACTCTGTCTCTCTCTGTCTCTCTGTCTCTGACAGCCACCCTCCCCCACTGTCAACATTCACACTTAGACTTACGCACACACACAGAGTTAGAGTGAGAGAGTTAGAGTGAGATCAGATGTTTAATAGTTTTTTAATTTTCTAATTTTAGTTGACTATTTTATATCGATGGAAGTAAGCATTTATTGCTCAGAATGACTAGTTCTATGTATGTAAAAAGTTTTGAAGTGTTTGGATGCTGCATTTTAAAATTATGGTTATGTTTTTTTACTGCTATTTTAAAAAATCACCATAAATCAACCGTTCGAGATATCCCAAATCCGCTCGCAATTTAACATCTTCAGTATGTTGACATCATGTTGACAAAGTTTGGTGTGAACTACTTATTCCTGCTTGGAGGAGTATGAATTTGTTTATAGCATGATTTTTCCAAAAATCCACATTCAAATCAAAATAGCAGACTTCCTGTTGGTCGCAGCTAATGGGTGTAAATTAGAAAGTTGTCCGGCTTGATGAGACCAATATACATACCGAGTTTGGTGTCTGTAGCTGAAACTAACCCCCCAACTTTTGACAAAAGATGGCGCTATAGAGCACCCCCTCCACGCCCATTTATAAGCCTTTGCCAGTGTCTAACTATCATTAATACTGATGCGTGTGTTGAGTTTCATGAAAATCTAAGCTTATTAAGTGCCCCAAAAACACAGGAAACAAATGTTAAAGTTTGACACAACAGCATTTAATGTATCAACTACCCCTTTACAGATTCTCATCGGACGTGTTTTGACATTATTCTGATGAAGTTTGAAGCAAATCGAGTAAAATTAAGAGGCTGATTTAAAAGCATTTTGAAAACGACACACTTCCTGATCGGCATCATACAACGAACAAACTCCTGAAGTTTCATCACAATCAGACAATGTGTGCAATAGTTATTATCCATTTCCTGTTTCTCATTTCTTGCCATTATTTCGTCGCCTCGCCAAGGCCAAACCGTTCGAGATATCAAAAATCCCTTCGCAATTTAGCATCCCCAATGTCTTGAGGTCATGCTGACCAAGTTTGGTGTCCGTCCGAATAAAGCCCTCCGAGGAGTATTTCAAATTCCAGAGCATGCGCTTTTTAAACAGCCCTGAATAGCTCACTTCCTGTTGGGATTAGCTGATGACATAGAGTGCGTGAGTTGTTCGGCTCAGTGAGATCTACATGTGTACCGAGTTTCATATGTATACGTGCAAGTATGTGCGGGATATACATCCAGTTTTGGGAAGGTGTTCCAGGGGGCGCTGTACAGCCCCTGTGCCACGCCCGCGTCCCAGTCTCTGCGGCGTCCTAATGACCGCAGATTCCAATGTGTGTGCCGATTTTCAAGAATTTTTGAGTATGTTAAGGCCCCCAAAATGCCCTGTTTAGTCGAAAAAAAAAAATAATAAAAATAATAATCCTTAGAAAAACAAGAGGGCCTTTGCCCTTTTAGGGCTCGGGCCCTAAATATAGCTGCAAGCAGTGATGGGCGGCCCCTCGCCGCCAGTGCATCCGCAACCCTGGTGCCATCAGAAAAATGGTGCCCGGCGGGCACATGCATTGACAGTAACTCTGTGGCAGTTTGGATTGAAGGGTTACAGCAATTAAAGGGTTAAAAGCAAAACGCTTTTAAATCATTCTGATCAACTATCATTAATACTGATGTGTGTCTTGAGTTTCATGAAAATCCAACCTTATTAAGTGCCCCAAAAACACAGGAAACAAATGTTAAAGTTTGACACGTTGCCATGACAACAGTATTTAATGTATCAACGACCCCTTTACAGATTCTGATCGGCCTTGTTTTGACATTATTCTGATGAAGTTTGAAGCAAATCGGGTAAAAATAACCATGTGATATCAAAGCATTTTTAAAAGAGACACACTTCCTGTTGCCAGTTGGTGGCGCTATAACTTTGACTCCTAATAGTCATATCTATCTGATCGGCATCATACAACGAACAAACCGCTGAAGTTTCATCAGAATCAGACAATGTGTGCAATAGTTATTAGCCATTTCCTGTTTCTCATTTCTCGCCATAATTTCAACGCCTCGCCACGGCCAAACCATTTGAGATATCAAAAATCCCCTCACAAATTTTCATCCCCAATGTCTTGAGATCAGGTTGACCGAGTTTGGTGGCAATTGGGTAAAAAACCTAGGACTAGTATATCAAATTCCAGAGCATGCGTTTTTGACAAAACCCAGAATAACCAACTTCCTGTTGGGATTAGCTAATGACATACAGTGCGAAAGTTGTTCAACTTGATGAGTTCTATATGTGTACCGAGTTTCATATGTGTACGTACAAGTATGTGTGCTACATGACCCTCCAAATTCCAGGGGGCGCTGTAGAGTCCCCTTGCCACGCCCGTATACCAGTCTCTGCCCGGCCCTAATGGCCACAGATTCCAAGGTGTGTGCCAATTTTCAAGAGTTTTTGAGCATATTAAGGGCCCCAAAACCCCCCAAAACCTTGACAAAAAATAATAAGAAGAAGAAGAAGATTAAAGCTGCAAGCAGCGATGAACGGGCCCTCGCACCCGGGCTCACCGCCGATCGGTGGCGAATGGTGGGCACTATGCTTTTCACATAGTAAATTTAGGAGGAATATGTCAAAGTCATTAATATGTGCCAAACTTCCTGCTGCCAGCTGGTGGCACTATGTCTATAACTGAATATTGGCATGTAGATGTGTTCAGGCCAGCACTTTTGTCAAACATATGAAGTTTGGTGCAGATTGAACATGGCATGCTTGAGCTAGTGTAAGACATGACATATCTTGCTGCAAACAGGTGGCGCTATGATTATATCTGAATATTGGTCTTTAGGTGTCTTCAGGCCAGTACTCTTACCAAACATGTGAAGTTTGGTGCAGATCAGACATTGCATGTTTAAGGTAGTGTAATATAAGTCAGTTCCTGTTGCCAACAGGTGGCGCTATGATAATAACTGAATTTTGGCCTCTAGATGTGTTCAGGCCAGGACTCTTATCGAATGTGTTAAGTTTGGGGCAGATCGGACATTTTATGGCTGAGTTACAACATCTTCTATTTCCATGGCGAAACATCGAACTTTGTCAGGCCGCCACGGACACGCCTTTCAACGAAAACTCAAGATCTTCACAATTTAACATTGTAAAGGCCTTTAGAGTAGACTGACCAAATTTGGTGTTGATCTGAATAAATCTCTAGGAGGAGTTCGTTACAGAGTAAAACATGTCACTTCCTGTTGCCAGCAGGTGGCACTATGACTAAAACTGAATATGACTATGCGTATGTGTTCAGGACCGGACTCTTATCAAACATGTTAAGTTTGGGGCAGATCAGACATTGTATGGCTGAGTTATAACAACTTCGTTTTTCATGGCAAATCATCGAAATTTGACAGGCCGCCACGGACACGCCCTCCGGTGAAAACTCTAGATCTTCGCAATTTAACGTCACAAAGGGCTTTAGATTAGACTGACCTAATTTGGTGTCGATCTGAATAAATCTCTAGGAGGAGTTTGTTCAAGTACGACGCCTGGAAATGGCAAAAATGACATCAAATTTGCAGGGAAAAATCAAAATAACTTACTTCCTGTTGGGATTTGGATTTCGTACCTGGAGACTTTTTTGTAGGTATTGGTGTGTTGCATGTGTGTGCCGATTTTCATACATGTACGTGAAACGTAGCTCGAGGCGCACTCCGTTGAAAGTGTATAGGTGGCGCTATCGAGCCATTTTGCCACACCCACTTCTGAAACCCATGTTTGTTCACAGAATGAACAAACTCCTGAAGTTTCATCAGAATCAGACAATGTGTGCAGTAGTTATTAGCCATTTCCTGTTTCTCATTTCTCGCCATAATTTCGTCGCCTCGCCACAGCCAAACCATTCGAGATATCAAAAATCCCCTGGCAATTTAGCATCCCCAATGTCTTGAGATCATACTGACCGAGTTTGGTGGTGGTGGTCTAAAGGCCTCAGAGGAATATATCAAATTCCAGAGCATGCGCTTTTTATACAGCCTTGAATAACTCACTTCCTGTTGGGATTAGCTAATGACATAGAGTGCGTGAGTTGTTCGGCTCAGTGAGATCTACATGTCTACCGAGTTTCATAAGTATACGTGCAAGTATGTGTGGGATATACATCAAGTTTTCGGAAGCTGTTCCAGGGGGCGCTGTAGAGCTGCAATATAAATATAATATAAATATAAATATAGCTGCAAGCAGCGATGAGCGGGCCCTCGCCGCCAGCGCATCCGCAATCAGAAAAACGGTGCCCGGCGGGCACATGCATTGACAGTGACCCTGTGGCAGTTTGGATTGAAGGGATACAGCAATGAAAGGGTTAAAAGCAAAACACTTTTAAATCATTCTGATAGACTGAGAATGAGGTGAAAAAGATTCTTTATCCTATTGTGTCTTTATACCCTTGTGTTCGTACTCGGTATTACAGTCTTCATCTGCCAGTTTACATCTGTGATATTTTAAATCTTTTTGCAGTCTCTGAAAACATGATAAACATATTTCCTAAGAATGACATGTTTTTCATATGTAAAAAGTTGTGAAGATTTAGCATAATGCACTGTAAATGCACTCTCTCTCTCTCTGTGTGTCTCTCACGCACACACATACACACAAGCACTCAGGTACAAACCACCCCTCCCCCCACACAGAGTTAGAGTGAGAGCAGATGTTTAATAGTTTTTTAATTTTCTTTTTTTGTAGACTATTTTATATCGATGGAATTAAGCATTTATTTTTCAGAATGATTAGTTCTGTGTATGTAAAAAGTTTTGAAGTGTTTTGATGCTGCATTTTAAAGATTATGGATATGTTTTTTACTGCTACTTTAATAAATCACCATATATCAACCGTTCAAGATATCCCAAATCCACTCACAATTTAACATCTTCAGTATGTTGGCATCATGTTGACAAAGTTTGGTGCAAATTCATTGTTTTTTGTAGGAGTAGTATTCATTCATTCACAGCTATATTTTCTCTCTCTCTCTCTCTCTCTCTCTCTCTCTCTCTCACACACACACACACACACACACACACACACAGCCACTCAACTACCCCCAGTCACACTTACACACACACATACTCACACTTAATCCCTTCCCCCCTAAACAGAGTTAGAGTGAGAGAGTTAGAGTGAGATCAGATTTTGAATAGTTTTTTAATTTTCTATTTTTTGTAGACTATTTTATATCGATGGAACTAAGCATTTATTTCTCAGAATGACTAGTTCTATGTATGTAAAAAATTTTGAAGTGTTTGGATGCTGCATTTTAAAATTACGGTCATGTTTTTTACTGCTACTTTAATAAATCACCATAAATCAACCATTAAAGATATCCCAAATCTGCTCACAATTTAACATCTTCATTATGTTGGCATCATGTTGACAAAGTAAGGCTCGGGCCCTAATAATAATCCTTCTAAAAACGGGTCCTAATAATCCTTCGAAAAACAATAGGGCTCGGGCCCTAATAATAATAATCCTTAGAAGAACAATAGGGCCTTCGCCCTTTTAGGGCTCGGGCCCTAATAAACGGAGCAATTCCAATAGGGTCCTCACACTGCAGTGCTCGGGCCCTATTAAAACAAAAAGTACTTCGTTTTTTAGGTACAGTAGGCATATTTAGCAATAGCATTCAAGAAATGGAATTAACAAATATAACAAGTAAAACACTATAAACATCAATTGTAGCCTACATTGATTCTCATTAAAGCAACTTTGTTAAAGTTCTTCAGTCAAGAGCATGTTTATACCATCATTTACTTACTCTCAGGTTGTTTTAATGAGTTTTCTTGTCTATTTGATCATTTCTATTACTAACCAGCTACCCACATTCTTCATAATATCTTATTTTGCGTTTAGCACAAGAAAGAAATTAATACAGGTTTGGGGCAACATGTAAGTGAGTAAATAATGACAGAATTAAAATTTTTGGTTAAACTATCCCTTTATTGACAAGCTGCAGCATGTTTAGTACTGTGGCTTTAAGAGCTGCACCTAATTCACAGGCACATATTCTATTTTTCTCTTAATTGTTTACTTTCACATTAGACATAAGCAACTATGTTTATATGTAAACATTTGTGTGTTTTGACATACATAACTTAGTTCAGTAATTAGGCGCTATTTGACAGGCTTTTAGTGTGTGCGCACATACATTCACATGAGTGTTAATTCAGCAGTAGAGTTACACTCACGGGACACTGCACACAATTCACAATCACAAAAGTACATTTTTTGCTTTAAAGTCTTGCCGTTTAAACATTTCAAATGTGTGATGTTCTGATGAGGGCTTTTCCATTGCGAGTACACCTGAAGTGGCAGAACTGCGGCTAATAGAATAGCACGATACTACGATATTTCTGAAAAGCAGATCGTGGAGACATTTTTAACGTCCACGATCAAAAATCATCAAATCGCACGCATATCATATTTTATAAATATATTTTGAAGTAAGGATCTGCGGAAGGGGGTATAGCTTAAGTATTAACATTAACGTTAACCCATCACTAAAATGACCACACGTTAAACTTTGACAGTAAAACTTAATAGAAGCAGTTAAAATGAGTCAATTACATCTAATTACAGACCCGTGGATTGTTTGCTTTGTGTTAGCATGCCCTTTGATAACATAAGAACTGGCTAACATTACAATTCAGTACCTTACCGAATTTCCAAACTTTTTTAGTTTAAAGAGTGCACGACATAATCAATGAGAAATTAATTTAATAATATAACAGTTTGGTCACACTGTCACTTACCTTGGTGAAGTTTATGGCTCTGACGATGTAGTACCGTGTCGATTGTGACTACAACTCCAGAAAATTTTGCGCGCTTGTTTCCACAGCTACGGCCCGGATGTGTTTTGCGACTGTTGTTCCCGCCCACTGAAACCTGGGCCTGGACTGGATCCGTGTTAAAGCACTGAAACGGATGTGACTTGGGTGGGGGGTGGGGGGAATAAAATCCTGTTAACTCTGAAGAAATTTTTTTGGGGGGCATTTTGCCTAATATTATTATTATTATTATTATTATTATTAAGAAAGGGGTCGGGTCGGGATTTGAACACGAGACACATTGTGTCAGACTTTCCCATTCATTATCTCTACATTACCACCAAACCTTGTGAAACTTGAAAAAGACAAAGTCTTGGGCATTCCGAGGTAGTATAAATAGAAATTTTCTTGTAAACTCTGAAGAAATTTGAATAATGCATGTATAAATGTGAAGAATTGATCAGTGCTATATAATGCATTGTGACAGGCTGCCATTCATTTTCTGTAAAATTCTACACTAAAACCTAATGAACACAGATAGAGATGGTTGTTCAGAAAAATAATTTATTGAAATGTTAATGTTAACTTTTTTTCTACATGCATTATTAAAATTTCTTCAGTGTTACAATGTATTTTAACAGACTTTATTTTTCCAGAAAAATATATATAGTATAATGTATTCGAATGTAATATAAGTGTATCTTCTATAATGTACAATATAAATACGTTTTGTAAATACTTTTCCCCTGTTTTTGGGCACATTTAATTTTTAACCTTTGAAATACTGATGTTCATCAGCTTTTTGGCCGCTTCGTGGCTCTGTACCGTAATTCCACTAATAGACCTGCAGCGGAATCCAGATGGCGGCTGGGTCGAATGGGTGTTCGCAGATGGCGGTTCACTTGACTGCGGTGTAATCGTGCAGTAGTAGATCTACAGAAGACCCAGAAAATACAACAGACAGCAGCCAACGCACCGATATAATCCAACAAAATCCAAGTAGTCATGTAGAGAAAATCCCACAGAAACACCGCAGACAACAACAACGGAGAGCAGCGACACTGTGTGTTCACACCGCCGCCGGCGAGAACGTCAAAATTCGCTCTGGTCGCCCTGCCAACAATGCTGTAGAAAGATGCGTTGACGCTCTGACGATCGAACGCTTGGTCTTGTATTTAAAGCAGCCGCAAAGCAAACAAGCATGTTGATCTTGTGCAGACTGACAACAAGTAGGGTGTAAGTTAACCTCATGATTTTTTTAAAAAGTGAAAGTAAGAAATTGAATTTAACTGTAGTTACATGCAGTGGTGTAGTGGTACCTGGAGAAGTGTATTGTAACGGGACTCTTGTGAAGCGTGATAGATCCAAATGCGAGCTTTATTTAACAGATCGTAGTCAAGACAGGCAGGGTCAGATACCAGCAAACAGTAATATCCAGGGCAAGGCAAAAGCGTAATCCAATGAACAGGCAGAACGTCAAAATACCAGAGAGCAGTCCAAAGTAGCAAATAAAACAAGGGAATGAAACAAGGCAAAAACTATAGCAATGGAACTAGACAAAACTATGGCAAAAAACAAGGTAAAACTATGACAAGAAACAAAACCGTGGCAAGAATAAAACAAGGCAAGGAAATCAGGGTAATGCTCAGTAGAGTCCGCACAGGCAAAACAATACTTCGCCAGGCCTGTTTGGTTTAGGCCTCCTTACATGGCCACCAAACAGGAAATAACCAAAGAAGCAGCAGAGGGAGTGGTAACAGTCAGTCCATGGGTGAGGGCTCCCTCTGCTGGCATGGCATTACAGAATCCCCCCCTCTAGGAGCGACTCCTGGCGCTCAAAACTACAGCAGTCCAGGAGGGTGGGGGAACAGAGGCAAAACAGGGGGTGGGACGGGGGCCAGGTCAGTGCAGCAGAGGTGGGCCTGGATCGTGGAGCAGGGACAGACAGTGAAGCACTGGAGGACCTGGGCCATGGAACAGTAGCAGACAGTGAAGCACTGGAGGACCTGGGCCATGGAGCAGTGGCAGACAGTGAAGCACTGGAGGACCTGGGCCGTGGATCAATGGCAGACAGTGGGACACTGGAGGGCCTGGGCCGTGGAGCAGTAGCAGACAGTGGAACCTTGGCGGGGCAGGCAGAGCAGGCAGCCATGGCGAGGCAGGCAGAGCAGGGGGCCATGGCAAGGCAGGCAGAGTAGGCTGAACAGGGAGCCATGGCGAGGCAGGCAGAGCAGGCATAACAGGGAGCCATGGCGGGACAGACAGAGCAGACAGGAACAAAGGTATCCACAGTGGAACCAATGACATCCATAGCCAAGCAGAGAGTTCATGATTAGCGTTTTTGGCCGTGACTTGACAGGCAGAGAGCTCATGATAAGCCTCCTTAGCCGTGACATGATGGGCAGAGAGTTCTTGATTGGCCTTCTTGACTGTGACATGGCGGGCAGGGAGTTCATGATAGGCCTCCTTGGCCGTGACATGATGGGCAGAGAGTTCTTGACTGACCTTTTTGGCTGTGACATGATGGGCAGAGAGTGCGTAGGAGGACACTGCCCCCTTAGGGGGTTCTGCAGCCGAAGCCGCCACCTCCGGGGACATTGGCGCAGATTCATAGTCAGACATGGCAGTGAGTTCAAGGGTGGACGCTGCCTCCATGGGAGGTTCTACAGCTTTCGCTGACACCTCTGGAGGCACTGGCACAAATTCGTGGTCAGACATGGCAGTGAGTTCATTAATGGACGCCACCTCCTTAGGAAGTTCTACAGTGCATTCTGACACCTCAGGAGGTATTGGCACAAACTCGTTGGCAAGAAAGGCCTCTGGCACAGACCCGTGGACAGACGAGGCCTCAGGAGCAGACTTGTGGTCAGACGAGGCTTCTGGAGCGCAGTGTGTGGCCCACACGCTCAAAATGGCAACTGCCATTACAGGCAGCACAGTAGATAATGGGATGTCTGTCAGCCTTGAGGGTGTGGACGCTGTGGACGCTGTGGACTTGTGGCTTGGGAGCGTGGGCTCTGCGTGGCTTGGGAGCATGGGCTCTGCGTGGCTTGGGATGTCAGCTAATATGTGACGAGGCTCCGGGGGGTCAGCTGATACGTGACGAGGCTCTGGGGGGGTAAGCTGAGACGTGATGAGGCTCTGGGGGGTCAGCTGAGACGTGACGAGGCTTTAGAGGATCAGCTGAGATGTGACGTGGCTTAGGAAGGTCAGGGGGGACCTTCTGAGGTTCTGGCAGGACGGCTGTGGCTTGGCAAGGCCCTGAACTAGCGGCCATGTCGTGAAAAGGCTCTGTTAGGAGCGCAGCTGTTACTTGACTTGACTCAGGAAGGTCTGTCATGACTTGACTTGATTCAGGGAGGTCTGCCATGACTTGACTTGAATCAGGGAGGTCTGCCGTGACTTGACTTGACTCATGAAGAACTGCTGTGTCTTGACCTGGCTTGTGAAGACCAGCTGTGACTTGACTTGGCTTATGAAAGCCAACTGTGGCTTGGCTTGGCTCGGGGAAGGCAGCAGCAACTTGACTTGGCTCATGAGGATCTGCTGTAACTTGGCTTGGTTCATGAAGATCAACTGTGGCTTGGCTTGGCTCGGGGAAGACAGCAGCAACTTGACTTGGCTCATGAAGATCTGCTGTAACTTGGCTCGATTCAGGAACAACAGCTGTAACATGGCTTGACTCAGGAACAACAGCTGTAACTTGGCTTGACTCATGGGGAACAGCTGTGACTTGGCTTGACTCATGGGGAACAGCTGTAACTTGACTTGACTCATGGGGAACAGCTGTAACTTGACGTGGCTCAGGATACACAGCTGTAACTTGACTTGGCTCAGGATACACAGCTGTAACTTGACGCGGTTCAGGATACACAGCTGTAACTTGACTTGGCCCTGAAAGTGCAGCTCTGACTTGACTTGACACCAGAGAATCAGCCATCACTTGATTTGCTTTGGGTATGGCAGATATGATGGGATGAGATTCGGATGAGATGATTTTGGCATGTTGAGGCTCAGGCGTGGCCGGGGACTCAGATGGGGTGGCCATCTTGTGAACAGGCTAGGGGATGGCAGCTATCTTGTGGACTGGCTCTGGGATGGCGGCCATCTTGTGAACAGGCTTGGGGATGGCGGCCATCTTGCGAACAGGCTTGGGGATGGCGGCCATCTTGTGGACTGGCTTGGGGATGGCAGCCATGACAGGTGTAGACTCTGGAAGGGCGGCCATGGCGTGAGCAGGCCCTGGAGCGGCAGGCATGGCGTGAGCAAACTGTGGCTTGGTAGACGTGACATGAGCAGACCTTGGCTTGGTGGATGTGACTTGAGCAGGTTTTGGCTTGGCAGACTTGGCATGAGAGGGGTCTGGCATGATGGTGACAATACCGGACATGACAGAAATGTTGGGAGATACTGGGGGATAGCAGGGTTCCTCATTAGCAATCCCCACGGTAAATGGTGAACCAGCCAACCGTAGTGCGCAGTCAATATATTCCTCTAGTGTAATTGAACATCTATTGTCTGGCATGAGGTCATATAAATTGTCCTTAAGTCCATTACAGAAAATACCTTTCAGGGCAACATCATTAAAGTCCACCAAATGGCACAAATTACAAAAATCCTCCACATACTCCTCTATAGCCCGATTACCTTGAAGCAGGCAGAGGAGGCGTGATGCTGGGTTCATGGTTGATCTGTGTCCAAAAGCTGCTGGATCTTTGGGGCGGCGAAGTATTCTGTAACGGAACTCTTGTGAAGCGTGATAGATCCAAATGCAAGCTTTATTTAACAGATCATAGTCAAGACAGGCAGGGTCAGATACCAGCAAACAGTAATATCCAGGGCAAGGCAAAAGCGTATCCAATGAACAAGCATATATATATATATGTATGTATGTATATAGGCACTTTATACACTTTGGGATCAGTAAGATTTTAATGTTTTTTTTTTTTTTTTAAAGTTCCTCATCAAGGCTGCATTTATTTGATCAAAAATAAAGATAAAACAGTAATATAATGAAGTATAATTGCAATATAAAATAAGTTTCTATTTTAAAATACTTTAAAAAATAAAATTATTCCTCTGAAAGTTGTTTTTTTATCAGCAATTACTTCAGTCTTCATTGTCTTCACAGTCACATGATCCTTCAGAAATAATTCTGATTTATTTTTTGAAATCATTCTGAGTTATTTTAAATTGTAATAATATTTCACAACAATTTATTTAATTATATTTATTTATTTTTTACAACTGCATAGCAAGACCCTAGAAACTAGGACTGTGTTCAATACATATGACAATGTACTACTTGATAAGGGTATTGATGCAGCTGTTTCTGTATCAGCAGTGGAGCACACTTAATTTAAATAAAACAAAAACAGTGAATAGAGTATATTATAGGCTACTACAAAGTTGAATCTGGACACAGAGGAACACAACTGAGGTTGCCCGATATAAAGAGACGTAATCACTGAAACAGATTCACGTCTGTAATATTGAAATCTCTGATAAATGTGTTACCTATTTTTGTCAACCTGGCAACCATGTGAACGTGCTCTCTCTCCACTTCAGATAAAAGTGCTGCTTTCTGAAAAGACCATAAACTTACAGTTTAGTGATCTACACGTCATAATCTATTCTCAGAAAAGTGTCATTGATCAAGTGTTCATTTATGATGGAGAGACTGTGTATGTATGAATTACTTCCATTTTTGCTGTGTTTATCTTTTATCAGTGCAGCTGTGACTTTAAATGATTCAAATAACAATGATGTTATAAACTCCTTGCAGTGGAAGATCATGCAGCTCTTCAGCAGTTAAAATATTTTATTGGTAAAATTTGCAGGTCAGTGCTGAAGTTTCTGTGTCTGAATGTGTGTGTGTGAACTACAGTGAAGACAGTGTATTAGTTTACAACACTTCTCTTTTTTTTTTTTTTATTATTTGTGCAGTGATCACCTACCAGCAATGTAAAGATGATTGTTGTGAATATATGAGCTCAACTGTCTGCTCTGTCTGTAGTTATCAATGATCTACAGTATTCAGTGTGTAATAAACAGCTGTTTCACTCAGTTCTGATGAAATTCACTGCAGTCCCGTATCCAGATACACAGCCCTACTAGCAACCACACCATGTACCCTAGCAACCACCTTGTGTACCTTGGCAACAACATAGCAACAGCCTAGCCACCACTCCAATTACCCTAGCAACCATATAGCAACACCCTAGCAACTACCCAGAACGTATTATCAACCTCACAGCAAGTAACTTAGCAACCATATAGCAACAGCCTAGCAAGTACCTTAGCAACTACACAGAAACACTCTAGAAACCACCCAGAACATCCTAGACACTACATAGTAACACCCCAGAAACCACATTGAGTGTCTTAGCAACTCCCTAGCAACCACCCTGAGTACTTTGGCAACTGCATAGCAACACTTTTTTGACTGTCTGAATGTGTGTTTTCTAGTGTGGATCATGGAGGAGAATCCAGGATTACAGCAGGACCGAAGAAATGTACGTCTACAAACACACACACACACACGTTGTGTTTACATGTTTTATGGGGACATTCCATAGGCGTAATGGCTTTTATACTGTACAAACCGTATTTTCTATCGCCCTACACCTACCCTATACCTAAACCTAGCTTTCACAGGAGACTGTGCACACTTTTTGAATTTCAAAAAACACTGTTTAGTATGTTTTTTAAGCCTTTTGTTTTATGGGGACACAGGAAGTGTCCTCATAAACCATGTTTACGTTGTAGTACCCATGTCATTATACACGTTTGTGTCCTCATAAACCACAAATGACTGAACACACACACACACACACACACACACACACACACACACACACACACACACACACACACACACAGCTGTAGTGATTGTTGTTGTGTTATAAATGTGTCTGTTCTTGTGTTCAGATGCCTGTTTTCCCACACTGGATCCAAACACAGCAAACACTCGACTCAGACTGTCTGAGGAGAACAGAAAGGTGACACATGTGGAAGAGGATCAGTCATATCCTGATCATCCAGACAGATTTGATGGATATAATCCTCAGGAGTTGTGTAGAGAGAGTGTGTGTGGACGCTGTTGCTGTTACTTTGAGTGGAGTGAAAATGATTATGTGCATGTATCAGGGTCATATAATGATCAGTCCTGGAGTTTGATCTGTTCTCCTGACAGATATTTATTCAGACACAATAACATAGAGACAAAACTCCCTGTGAAGTCCATCATTCGTAGAACAGGAGTAAATGATAATATCTATAGAGTAGCAGTGTATGTGGATGAGAGTGCAGGAACTCTGTCCCTCTACAGCGTCCACACACAGCGTGACACAATGAGTCTCATCCACGCAGTCCAGACCACATTCACTCAGTAACATCAGTGTGTGTATTTGTGATTTTATTGTTGTGTCTCATCAATCATTCATTTTATTACAAAGTGTCAAAATGTCACAATCATGATTGATGAAGAACATGTAATTAATTTCTCCATTTTTTGTACAGAAATAATAAAACAATGAAAAATCAACTTGAGATTGTAATTGATGTTTGTGTCATGAATATAATCGATTCCTCACAAGACTGAAATGAGTTTCTGACATTATAAAATATGACATTAATCACAGCATTTAATAAAATATATTATTGTAACTACAGTAAAGCTGTAATAAATGATTATAAGATTTTTTTAGTGAAAGAAGCTGTCAGAATATATTTTAAAATATTTGCTGAGTTTCATGTTTTAATCACAGTATATTTATAGACAAAAATCATGTTTTTTATTTACTTTTTGTATATTGAATTAATATGAACAAGTATTATATTATAGATATAATGCAAACATTACTTCAACTGACATATTTGTATCAACACTTTTTATTAATTTTAATTATTTCAAATTCAATTATTGCAATTATAACAAATCAATAAAAAAATGTTCTGGTTATAATAATACTCCTGTGCTCTTAAATAAATAGTATGTATGTAATAATGCATTTATTAATAATAATAACAATAATAAATATTAATTTTCTATAAGTAAAAAAACTATGAATATTATAATAATCATATATCATTAAAATCATCAGCATTTTAATAATAAAATAAAATTATTTTGTCTATTTTTATAATGTAAATTATAATAAATATTAAACTAAAAAAGTAATAAAATAATAATAAAAAAGCAATAAAAAATAACAAATTTATCAGTAAAATTAATTATAATTCGATTATTCAAATTACAAAACCAAAACAAAACTTAATGCAATAATACTACTGTAATATTTTCTTAACGAAGTCAATAGATATCTTTTTTTATTCAGTAAAAGCCAAAATATTATTTAATATAAGATGATAAATAAAGCTGTTGTAATTGCAATAATAATATTGTAATATAAAGTAAAAACTCAATATTCATTAATAATAATAATAATAATAATAATAATAATAATAATAATGAGAATGAGAATTTAAATACAGAATTTAAATACAGATTTTTTTTTTTTTTTAACTTACAACTACAAATTTTATGGATTTATCATTTAAATGGTATTCAGCAAAGCTCTTATTATTATTATTATTATTATTATTATTATTATTATTGTTGTTGTTGTTGTTGTTGGTTTGTTCTAATTGTTATATTAAATAAAAAACAATTTTACAATACTATTTTAGATATTATTATTACATTATTAAATACTCCCTTTTTATTTTACAGAACAGTTGGATCAGTGCAAGTGTATTTTTTTCTCATTTGTTAAATTGATTAAAATAAAAAAAAGTTTAGTTATTATTTTTGTTATTATTATTATTACTATTATTATTAAATACAGAAATTTTATTTTACAGTGCAATATGTAACAGTAATTTAAGAGTTTTTATTTATTTGCGTAATTGGTATATTTACAATAAAGTAAAAATAATATCTTATATAGTATTACTATAAATCGCAATAATAATAACAATAATAATGATAATAATAATTGATGTTGATGTACAAATTGCAATTACAAAATAATATGTTATCTATAACAATAATAAAATTATATTTTATTTAATAATAATAATAATAATAAATATATTTATTTGTATTTTTGCTTAATATTAACAATTATAATGAATAATAATTATAATAATAATAGTTGATATTAATGTACATATTGCAATTCCAACATAATTTGTTATCTTTTGATAATAAAATAAAATTAACAACAACAATAATAATAATAAATAATAATAATAAATAAAAAAAACATCCTTCATATTTAATATTTTCTTATTATAGCATTTAATTGTATTTTTCCTTAATATAAGAAAATAAATAAATAATAATAATAGTAATAATAATTGATATTGATGTACAATTACAACATAATTTATGTTATCTTTTATTAATGAAATAAAAATAATATTTTGTTTATTATTAATAAATAAATACTGACTTATTAAAAATATTCAATATTGCAATATGATTTTTTATTGATTTGTTAAATTTTTGTAATTTAAATAATAATATATAATATATAATAATAATATAATTTAATTTAACAAAGAAATGTTATGATTGCAGTAATCCTATCACACTGTAAAATAAAAAATATTTAATGATAACAAAAATATTAATTATATATTTTAATTATTTAAATTCTAACATTTACTATTACAATAATTTTGTTGCTCTGTAAAATAAAGTCAGTATTATTATTATTTACTGACGTTTTCTTTACAGTACAATGTAATTCTTGCAGTAACTTTTTATTGTTTAAATATCATTTAAAAATAAAGTTAAATTATATTTTGTTGTTATAATTAACAAATTATTATTTTAAATATACCCATAAACAAATCAGTAAAAAACCTTACTATTGCAGTAATCATATTGCACTTAAAAAACAGTATTTAACAACAACAACAACAACAACAACAATAATATTATTTAATTAAATTAAATTAAAATGGTACAATTGCTGTAAAATAAAGTCAGTATTTTAATTCTATTATTATTAGTTATTAATGCATATTAAGTTTTAATATTATTGCATTTTTAACATCTTTATGCTATCATATTATAATAATAAAATAAAAAGTAGTTAATACAGATTTTTTTAATTGAATAGATATTACAATAATATTATTGCAATAACAGTCAACAGTTTTGACAGATTTTTTTTAAATAGTTGTAATTTAAATAATACATTTATAGTTCATTTATTATATTGTTGATATGTTTGTAATGACTTGCAATCATAACAAATTTCTTATAATATTTGTTATAATTTCAATGACAATACTACTTAAAGATATGAATTTTATTTTATTGTTAAATTCTATTACAATAATCATATTGCACTATGAAATAAAATATCAGTATGTAATAATAATAATAATAATAACAACAACAACAACCAAAATAATTATTTTATTTAGTTTTATTATAACAATAAAGAAATGTTATGATTGCAGTAATCCTATCATACTGTAAAATAAAAAGTATTTAATAAAAACAAAATATGAATTATATTTTATTAATTAAATTATAAGTTACTATTACAATAATTATGTTGCACTGTAAAATAATATCAGTATTATTATTATTATTATTATTATTATTATTATTCTCTACTGACCGTCTATTTACAGTACAATGATTTGTTAAGTGATAAAATGAAAACAAAGTAAAATTAATATTTTGTTAGTAATAATACAACTTTTTCAACAGATTTATAACGCTTCTCATTACAAATGTGCAGATATGGTTTATATAATAATAATAATAATAATAATAATGACAAAAATAATAATTGTATTTTATCATGACACTGTAAGATAAAGAAGTATTTAATAATAACCAACATATTAACTATGTATATTTCATTATTTAAATGATTAATGATTATCTTATTTTAAATACAGTAATCCTGTTGCACTGTAAAATAAAGTCAATATTTATTATTATTATTATTATTACTATATACTGATCTTCTATTTACAGTACAATGATTTCTTTAAGTAATAAAATTAACACAAAGTAAAATTAATATTTTGTTAATAATAAAAACACTTGTGTTCAACAGATTTATAAACACTTTTCATTACAGATGTGTGAAGATGGTTGATGTGTGTTGTTTTTAAATGCATGTTATAAACGACTCAAACTCTGTTCATTCATGAAATAAATTGATCTGAAATGTATTTGAAAATGCAGCATGTTTTCATCTGCTTGATTTGTGAAGTTTATTTGTATTTGTAGAGTTTTTATTCACACACGTCGATCAGGACATTTGAATCACTGAGAAAAATCTTTTCAGATTTGCAAAGTGTAGATTTATTTCTGTCTCACAAACACAAGAGTTAGTAGTCAATAGACCCTTGCTTATGTCAACTTTAATTTATGGCTTTGACCTTTTGACCTTTCACCTCCCCCCACTACCCCTCCCCCACCCAGGGGCTGCCCACGTGACTGCCACATGTGTCACGGTCCCACGTGACTTCTATCCAGATGTTTTGACTTTGTGACCCTCTATCGACCTCTGGTTGATGGATTCACCAGGTGTCACGTCAACCTATGACGGGTTTACCAGGTGTCGTGTCAACGTATGACTTAGGGGTAGTGAAATCTGTTGTATGTGTGTGACCGTCTGGTGACAGGTCACAGAAATATGGCGTATGTGCGTGACCGTCCGGCGACAAGAGATGAATGAAGCTCTGAGGAATGTTTTGGTGATTTTACAGTGTGGCCCCCTGCAACGGATGCGGGGTGGACATCCTTTGGGGCATCAGATTGCATTCCAAGGTTCAATCTCATTCTTTTGAATAATTGAATCTGATTATTTTGAATTTCATTCAAAATAAAAATGAACCACGACAGAATAAATAAACAATAGTACCGGTACATATCATAATAAACATATAATAATAATAATAAAGACTTTAAATAAATAAAATTCCCCTTACCTTTTTCAGTGAGAAAGGATCCATAATTAAAATGAGAGATATAAACTTTCTCCCTATCTCTCTGTGTGTTTGAGTGCATGAGACCAATTCTCTGTCTCTCTCTCTAACCCCTTACTCTCACTTTCTCCCCAGTCTGCGTTTGTGTGTGAGGCCACATTCTCTGTCTCTCTCTCTCTCTCTAACCTCTTTACTCTAGCTCTCTCCCCCAGCCTGCGTGTGTACGTATCTGTATGGACAATGCTAGGAAAAGAAGAAAGATGAACATCAGCAGTATAAATAAAGAATTTTAACAGGTTTTGAGTGAACAATATATGTGAAAGTACCCGTACATATAATTTGATGATTGTATATAAAATGCCTTTCAATAATATAATAATAATAATAACTGAAATTAAAAATAAGACCATCAATATAGAAAATGAATAAAATTCTTTTACATTTACCTCTTTGTGCCAGATAGTTGTTGAGAGGTTTGCAAAAACCTAATCTCTATTACCCCAAAGCTTTCACAACCGACTGAGTGTGCTTCTGTGTGAGCGTGCGTGTGTGTCTTACAGCTCCCCACCACTCTTGTCATTTTCGGGGGTCCCCAAATTCGTTCTTCTGGTACAGGATACACTTGTTTTAAGAAATCTGCGGATTTCCATACGATGTTTGGCTCGTTCCCAGGCAATCGATAGGTGATTCGTCATTATTATGATCTCGCCTCTAATCCTCTGGCGCTCTTTATTTCCCCTTGCTCTCACTTTCTCCCCAGCCTGCGTGTGAGGCCCCATTCTCTCTCTCACTAACCCCCTTACTCTAGCTCTCTCTCCACCAACGCAAAGATTTAAATGTATGATAAAAGAATTAAAGAAAATAATATTCTTAAAATTTAAAAAGACTTTTATTAAACTGTCACCGGTCCGCTCAGCTGGGACGCCTAAGTTTACTTCACCATATAACAAATAGATCCTAATCTAATCATGACAAAACTGTATATCGTTGGAAAGGTCTAAGACTCCTAAATAGATATTTGGCCACTGTTTGTGCTACAAATTATGTAGGAAAAGTAATAGTACAAAAACCAAAAATCTACATCATAACAGAAGTTCTGATCTTTGTCACAAAAAAGACTTTCTTCGCAAGCCTTTTCCCTATAATGTTTTAGAAATTGTAAGAAATTATATATCAGTTGAAAACTTAGGATTTCAAAATGTATCCTTTGAAAACCATTTTAAAATTAGACATTGCATTACCATGGAAAATGTACATCAAAATCATATTACAAAATGTTTTCGCTCATGAATAAGAAAATAAGTTTGGATTTTTAACATATTTAACATTTCCACGTCTATGTTCAAAATGGGAGTGACAGTTAAAGGGTTAATAAATCTATGACATTTTTTATTTGATGAAAGCATTCTTCCTGTTTTAACATTAATATAAGTAGTTTTTCCTTTTAAAAATCATACCAGTTTCCTTTCAAACAAACTTCTCCTAAGCCACAGGAAAATGCTTATTTATTTTAATTTATTTTATTTAGTTATTCACACTTCATTAATTTAATTTATTTATTCACTCTTTAATTTTTGTCAGTTTTAGACCTTACAGTCTGTTAAATCAGCTGAAATGCACACATGTACATGTAGGTAGTTAAATATAAAGATGAATGCAAATGTTTTGTTCCACACTGCACAATAAAAACAAGAGAGGAGTCCTCACTGATTTTCTTCCCCGTAAGACTGGTAGTTAAAACACACCTTCACGTGCATGTAGTTAATCGTCTAAACTTAACATCATCACACAAAATGCAAATAGTTTGTATACCACAGCCCAATAAACCAGAGAGGTTGTTTTAATAAACCGGTGTATGCTGTTGGAAAATTCTTGTTTCATTTTAGTGAATATTGTTCGATTAGTTAAATTTATTTCTTTATATTCACTCCTAGATTTTTCAATCCTCAACACAAGCACAGACACATACACAAAAACTCACACAAACACAAGCACAAACATACATGCAAACTCAAACGCAAACATAAATGGAAACGCAAACATGCAATGAAAACAAAAACACACACACATGCAAACTAAAACACAAACATGCATGCAAAAAACAAACACAAAAAGACAAAGGCACATGCAAACTCAAATGCAAACACAAACAAACAAACATGCAAACGCAAACATACATTCAAACTCAAATGCAAACATAAATGCAAAATACAAAACAAATGCATAAACTGCAAAAACACAAATGCAAAAACACAAAACATAAACTTGAACACAAACATACATGCAAACTCAAATGCAAACACAAACACAAAGCACGCAAACTCAAGCGCAATCATAAATGCAAACACAAACATAACAAACACAAACATGCACGCAAAATCCACATGATGATGGAAAACCGTATGATTAAATAACGATGTAACTTCTGTTTTAACAAATAAGTTAAGTTTTGTAGATTTTTAGATCTTTCACACCTAAAGCCATGATGAGGATTAAAAGTTGTCAAATGATCCTCTGATGAGTGCAAGACACACTTACAAACCTAAATAGACTAAAAATTTGCTTTTAATAATTAATAAAATATTTGTTTAATACAACATATTTATTGTCACACTGTAATGCTTTATTTTATTAAAATACAAACAACTGTGTCTTTTATAGTTTTATTTAGTTTTTACTAAGATTTAACCAAATAATTGATAGAATAAATGATCAAGTATTCGATAAGACCCATCTTATCACCCAAGCTGATGTGTCTGACGGTTTGTGATGACATTAATATCTTACTGATACAGATGTGTTAAGATGTTAAGTATGTGTAAAATATTTGTTCAATATTACTGTTCAAACAGTTTAAAAAGCATGTTTTTGTGTAACAGTGTCCTGAGACAAATGAAAATAGAATGTATGAAAGCCTCTTCTTTTAAAGGGGTCATCGGATGCTAAGTTCACTTTTTCATGCTGTTTGAACATTAATGTGTGTTGGCAGTGTATGTACAAATCTACCCTATAATGATAAAAATCCATGCAGTGGTTTTTAATTAATCTGTAAAAATAATATCCCCTTTTTCAAATCGAGCCGTTCTCAAATGCCTGTCGGTGTGCCGTCACACCCACAGAGGCCACTCCCAAGATAGTTGATTGATATGAGCGTTTTACCTCAGACCAGCTGTCATAGTCCAGTAACTTTCCATGTTTTGATGCCAGAACAGGGATGTAAATTAGACAAGAATATCTCCGATTGAGCGATTGAGGTGTTGTGTTGCTGGATGTAATAATGAACATAGTGGTCGTCATTTACTCCCGACATCTGAGCCTCTGAAGATGCAGTAGATTATGTTTGTTTGTGAAGGGAATGCGCCTCCTGATCTACATATATCCGTCTATGTTCGCACGAATCATTCATGATCCAGCTTCACTTACAGCAGAAGTGAGTATAAGCGTTTTTTTATGAATCTTTGCGATCGCCTTTCCTTATAACGTGGTAGTTAGGAAGTTTAGCGGCTAAACGCAACTAAATGCGGCTAATGTAAACAAGATCGTCTTTCCACAGAGAGAAGAGAAGGGCGGGGCGAGCAGAGCTCATTTGCATTTAAAGGAACAACCCCTTAGAATGAGATGATTTTTGCAGAGCTGATTTTGGCACAGTAAAAAGGGTGTTGTTTTACAAAACCATTGAGAATTTTTAATCAAAGTATACTAGAGACTTTTCATTAAGACCCTAAAGAATCATATCAACTTGTGGAAAATGGGCATCCGATGACCCCTTTAAGATATTTGTAATGCAGACTAAAAAACTTTACATTGACAACGGAGGTTATTCTCTTGAATATGTATACAGTAACCAGTGAGTTCATGAAACATTACTGTATAAATACATAACCTTGTAAATTCATCATGATTCTATCATATTTATCAATAAAAAAAAAGACTTACTTTATATATACCATATCTGACTTTCTAATCAAAACACACAAAAAAATTATTATTTTTTTTTTTATAAGTTATGTTTCTAGGTTAGAGTGCTTATAGTTTGTAGTAAAATCACATCTTTAACCCAAAACATTTTTTTCTTTCAAACTCTCTCTTCTTTCAAACAGTGTTCTAACAACAAGTTCCGGGTCCCCTCCAAGCGCTTCCCCTCTGTCGGCCATTTTAGGCCGCCGGTCGGAGGCGCTCACCGCGAAGTTTGGTTAGTTCGACTATCATCCTGAGCGTTTTCATTTCTAGTGTCTTTCCTGTTGCCGATTGGACTGTTTATCGTTTTCATTTGGTTAGTTCGACTATCATCCAGGCCATTCCGTACCTTCCCTTCGTTTCAAGCCTTCCTGCAACGCTTCAAGGAGGTATTCCAACCTAGCTCGGAGAGCGGAGAGGCGGGAGAACAGATCATGGCGCAGAAGCAAGGCCGAAGGACCGCGGCGGACTACGCGCTAAGTTTCCGCACCCTCGCGGCCCAGAGCGGGTGGAATGACGGTCCCCTCAAGCTCCATTACAGGAAGGGCCTGAACGCTGACTTACAAGTGGAGCTGGCTTGCCGGGACGAGGGATTACCGTTGGAACAATACATCGACCTATCCGTCAGAGTCGACAATATCATGCGCTCACGTAAGCCCAACCGCCAATTCGTCACCTTGCCTCCGCCTATGTCCGTGGCTGATGCGGCGCCCGAACCCATGCAGATCGGAGCCACTAAGTTATCCGTTGAGGAGCGCGAGAGGAGACTCCGGGGCAACTTGTGTCTCTACTGCGGTCAACCAGGGCACATCCGGGCCACCTGTCCCACGCGACCCCCACGCCAACGAGCCGCGGTGAGTACTGACGAACCTCCATTAAGTCGTTGTGAGATACCGGTTGTATTGGGCTTTGGGGAGGCCACTATTAACACCACCGCTCTCATTGACTCTGGAGCTGCTGGAAATTTTATTGATGCCGCATTTGTAGCCGCTAATCAAGTACCTGTTTCCTCTTGCTTTCCACATGTGACAGTGGCAGCCCTCGACGGACGACCACTAGGCTCAGGCAAGATTCGACATATTACCACCGATCTCACTCTCTGCATTGCTCCTCATCACCACGAAACCATCCGCCTCTTTGTCATATCATCGCCCCATTCACCCATCATCCTAGGATACCCCTGGCTAAACCTTCACGGACCCACCATAGCCTGGAATGATCGGACAATCACCCGTTGGTCACCTTCCTGTCAGAAGCATTGCGTTCAGCCTGGGAACCAGTCTCAACCATCACCCAGCCCTCAGACCACGACTAGCTCCATACCTGCTGTGTACCAAGACCTGCTCGAAGCCTTCAGCCGGCAAGGGGCCACCCAACTACCACCTCATCGCCCGGGTGATTGTGCCATCGACCTTATACCTGGGGCAGCTCCCCCCGGGTGACGCATCTTCCCACTGTCACAGGCGGAATCCGCGGCCATGAACACGTACATTCAAGAAGAATTGACTAAGGGTTTCATCAGGCCTTCCACCTCTCCAGCATCCGCAGGCTTTTTCTTTGTCAAGAAGAAGGACGGAGGCCTCCGTCCATGCATCGATTACCGTGCCCTCAATGATCTCACCATCAAGTACCGCTACCCCCTTCCGCTTGTTCCTTCAGCCTTGGAGCAGTTACGTTCCGCCAAGATTTTCACCAAACTGGACTTGAGGTCAGCCTACAACCTCATCAGGATCCGCTCCGGGGACGAGTGGAAGACCGCCTTCTCCACGACCAGTGGGCATTATGAGTACCTGGTCATGCCCTTCGGTCTGGCAAACAGTCCATCATTCTTCCAAGCCTTCGTAAATTAGGTTTTCCGCGATATGCTGAACAGATGGGTAATAGTCTACATTGATGATATCCTCATCTACTCTAACTCCTACTCTGAACACGTCACCCACGTCCGGGCCACACTACAACGCCTCATCTCACACCAGCTTTACGCAAAGGAGGAGAAATGTGAGTTCCACCTAGACAAGATCTCCTTCCTTGGCTACATCATCAGCCCCGAAGGAGTTGCCATGGACGAACGCCAACGCTGAAAGTCAACGCTGAAAGTCAACGCTGTCATGAACTGGCCGCGCCCTGCCACTCTCAAGGAGCTCCAACGGTTCCTCGGTTTCTCGAACTTCTACCGACGTTTCATCCGAAACTTCAGCTCCGTGGCAGCACCACTCACCACAATGATCAAGAAGGGAGCTTCACGCCTCACCTGGTCCCAATCGGTTATCCAGGCCTTTGATGAGCTACGTCGTCGCTTCACCACCGCACCCATTCTCCACCATCCCGACCCCGACTTTCGCAACGCCAGGGTGAACCTGCCAAGATGTTTCCATGTGCGTTCTATTCTCACAAGTTGAGCCCTGCAGAAAAGAACTACGATGTGGGCAACCGAGAATTGCTAGCCATCAAGTTAGCCCTGGAGGAGTGGCGGCACTGGCTCGAGGGCGCCAAACACCCCTTCACCGTCCTCACCGACCATAAAAACCTAGAGTATCTCCGCTCGGCTAAGCTCCTAAATCACCGACAGGCTCGCTGGGCGCTATTCTTTTCAAGGTTCGACTTCTCCGTCACCTATCGACCCGGCTCCCAGAACACCAAGGCTGACGCTCTCTCTCGCCTCCACGAACCTGACCTTCCAATCGGCAACCCCGAACCCATACTACCTCCCTCCATGATAATAGCACCTGTGACTTGGGATATCATGACGGAGATCTCGGAGGCCCAGGTTCAAGATCCTACCCCAGCTGAATGTCCGCCCAACCTGGTCTATGTCCCGCTCACCCTCCGACCACGGGTGCTAGCCAAGGTACACAACACCCCTAGCTCAGGCCACCCCGGAATTGAGGCTACTCTGCAGCTGCTGGGAAACCGGTTTTGGTGGCCAGGTCAACGCACCGACACCATCCAATTTATCAGTAGATGCGCCGTATGCAACATTTCCAAGGTACCTCACTGCCTGCCAGCCGGCCTGCTGCAGCCCTTGCCTGTGCCACAACGCCCATGGTCCCATATAGCCATCGACTTCGTCACAGACCTTCCTCCCTCCAATGGCTATACCACCATCCTGTCCATCATTGACCGCTTCTCAAAGGCCTGCCGCTTCATTCCCTTAGCTAAACTCCCCACGGCCATGGAAACAGCGGAATTATTGTGCAACTGGGTATTCAGATTCTATGGCCTCCCAGAAGACATCGTATCCGACCGCGGTCCCCAGTTCTCCTCACGCCTCTGGTCCAGCTTCTTCAGCCTCCTCGGAGTCAATGTGAGTCTGACATCGGGATACCACCCCCAGGCCAATGGACAGGTAGAGAGATTGAACCAGGAGTTGACCCGCTTCCTCCGCACTTACTGTCATAACCAACAGGACACCTGGAGTCGATACCTCTTCTGGGCAGAATACGCCCAGAACTCCTTGCGCAAGCCCTCCACTCAACTCACCCCCTTTCAGTGCATCCTAGGCTTCCAGCCGCCTCTGTTTCCCTGGTCCAGCGAACCCTCGAATTTACCCGCGGTCAACTCCTGGTTTCAACAGAGTGAGGAGACATGGAACCAGGCCCACATACACCTCCAGAGCGCTATACGTCGCACCAGAGTTCAGGCCGATCGTAGACGTCGTCCCAACCCCCCTTATGAGCCCAGACAATGGGTGTGGCTCTCCACCCGGGACCTGCGTCTTCGTCTACCATGCAGAAAATTAAGCCCCAGGTACGTGGGTCCTTTCCAGATCATAAAACAAATCACACCTGTTTCGTTCAGATTAAAATTACCTTCAGAATATCGTATCTCACCCACCTTCCATGTCTCTCTGTTAAAGCCCGCTGACAGTCCGGAAGGAGTGGAGATCCTAGATGAGACCGTCTCACAGGGACCTCCCCCCAACATCATCGACGGCGAGGAGGTCTATCAAGTTAAAGCCATCTTGGATTCCCGGCGCCGGAGAGGTCACCTCCAGTATCTGGTCGATTGGGAGGGGTTCGGCCCAGAGGAAAGATCCTGGGTCCCTGCCACGGACATTCTCGACCCCTCCCTCACCGCCGACTTCCACTCGTCGCACCCGGATCGACCAGCCCCCCGTGGAAGAGGTAGACCCCGGCATCGGCCACCTCCTCGTGCCAGGAGTCGCTCGCAGGGGGGGGGGCTCTGTCACCGGAGCGGTCTCTGTGGCTCCCTCCAACCGCCATCAGCGGGAACCCTCACCGGAGTACTAACCCACTACACTTCTCACAATTCCGTACCTGGGGTCCCCCACTTCCGGTTCCGGGTCCCCTCCAAGCGCTTCCCCTCTGTCGGCCATTTTAGGCCGCCGGTCGGAGGCGCTCACCGCAAAGTTTGGTTAGTTCGACTATCATCCTGAGCGTTTTCATTTCTAGTGTCTTTCCTGTTGCCGATTGGACTGTTTATCTCGTTATTCTGATTCTATTCTGCCTGCCCCGACCAACCTGCCTGGACTACCGTTTACTCTTTGTATTATCCCCGTGGTACTGTATGCTGGTGATTTACCCTGCCTGTTTCACTCCGAGTTTGTATTAAAGATGTCGCAAATGGATCCCACTCCTCCCGATCAGTCACTGACCTCACCACATAAACGCTGTTAAAAACAACGACTCAACAATATCTTTTATTCAGGTATAGTGTGTGTGTCAGAAGTGCTTCTGTGACAGAGTTATGACAGCACACAAGCAACACCGTAATTTAAACGCGGCAAACTTTATTGTATGGTAAAACAAAGACAGAATACCGTAACTTAATTAGAGCGTTTCAAAACAAAGCCAAAGAGCACTAATAGGTGTTACGGTGTTCTGCCTTCGTTTCTCTAGGGCTTTTGGAAGTTACTGTTAAGACAACAAATTATTTCCTCAAAAAAACAATGAAACTGACTCAAGATACGTATCCACATGATAAAGGAGGTGTTGAATATTCTAAAAATATCAATAACTCATTTTCGAACAAAATAGAAGTTAGGGCCTTTTGCCTTTGCACGGCAGAATAGTTATGGCTATCTTAAGTTGGCTGATATAGATATGATTTTCAGGAATGGAATTTTGAGGAAAAACAAGTTTAAAGTGAGACGGCTTTCACTTTCACTGCATGGGTTTAACAAGATCTGTCTGTCAAATCAGGAGCGCTATACTGCATCATTGCACAAATAGACTAACGTTTGTTTTCCATTTTTTCATCATTGCCGTAGTCACCAAACTTTTGATCACCCCTTGTATGTTTAGATAGCACGAACAATGTAGCCTACCTTGAAGTTTACATTTAGAAAAATGCACGCAGCCCAACTGTTCACTGTGCATAAAAGTTCACTGGACTTTTCCTCTTTAGTGACTTACTTCATCCTTCATTTCTGGATGTGAAATAGTCGATTATAATAAGATTAAGTGAGCAGCTAAGTTACAGTACTTAAGATTGCGTTGTTGTGCTCCGCCATCTCACGATATGAAAAATAAATAAAAACCTTGCATGCAACCTATTTTTCGAATTTCCTGAAAATGTCCCAGCGCTTTCCCAGATCGCATCACAATTGATTATATTAAACCAATCTGTAAATCTATTATTTATTATGTAAACCAGGCTTTGGTTTACATAATAAAAAAAAAAGTCTTCTTCACATGTAAAATCATCCTCTTCAAATCCATAATATACATTCTCTCATTACTGTAAGTCATATGAAATTTCTCTCCTACTGCGAAGATGGCGAATCAGCATCATCAACCTCATCTTTGCAGCCGACACTGACTCAGAAAACAGTTTAGCAATAAGTACATGAAATACGTACAGCTATTTTTTCCCTAGACATTCATTGTCATTCCTTTAGTCAGCAAGCTTTATTCGTCCGCTTGAGCACGGAATAGGCTATAAAAGGCTTACTGTATTACTAATGGCTCAAACAAGCGACTAAAATCGCACTTAAAATAATAATAATAATAATAATAAGAAGAACAACAATAATAAGGAAGGAATAACTAACAACGTGCCGTTGAAGTACAGAAAAAAAAAGGTACCATGCTGAAGTCCACATGTAATGTCCACATGCACAAACCGTGATACTTTAATGCAAACTACAACATTTGTATTCACAAATATGTCTCTGTTAGAACAAAATGCTGCACATTAATGTAATTCTTAACTCTGCAGACACCTGTTGAGAAGCATTTGTTTCAGTGTAGTGACGCAAATTCGCGAATTTTTCGAAGCACGTATACGTTAATGAATTGCACTGGGTCTTGTTCATTGGTAGTTGTGTGTGTGGCCGTCGTGAAATGCTGTAAACTGCGAAAATGAAGTCTCAAAATCCAAATGAACTAAATAAGATTGACTCGAGCAAGACCTCAATAAATGCATGTGTGTCACCTGATCCACAAATGCACGGATTCCTTTTAGCATGAGCAATTTATGATATATTAATGCAGAACAGAACATATTTATTCGCAAACATGTCTGTATTTGTACAAATTGCTGCACAATCATTTAATCCCGAATTCCACAGACTCAAATTGAAAGGCATTTGTTTGTGGATTGTAAGATACATGCATGAAATTGATCCAGTACATGGATAATTGTGTGTGCATCTATTAATTGTTTTGAGTCTAATATCATCCCATAAACAATCCTTAGTAAAACAATAGAGCGTGTGTTTTACACACGTCACTCAAAGACAGAACCAGGAAGCAGGGAAAGGGAAACTAACTTGACCTGTTGCATATTTGTGTCTCTCTCTTTGTATTCATGCAGTAAAATGGCAGAAGCCAAAATTTCAGTGGATCAGGATGAGTTCATCTGTCCAGTGTGTCTGGATCTCCTAAAGGATCCAGTGGCCATTCCCTGTGGACACAGTTACTGTAAGAGCTGCATTACAGGCTGCTGGGATCAGGAGGATCAGAAGAGAATCTACAGCTGCCCTCAGTGCAGATAGACCTTCAGTCCAAGACCTGCTTTAGCTAAAAACACCATTCTGGCTGAAGTGGTAGAGAAACTGAAGAAGACTAAACTTCCTTCTGACTGTTATGCTGGAACTGGAGATGTGCAGTGTGACATTTGTACTGGAAGAAAATACAAAGCCGTCAAGTCCTGTCTTGTGTGTCTGAACTCTTACTGTCAAACTCACCTTGAACAACATGAGAATTTCTTTAAAGGAAAGATGCACAATTTGACTGAAGCCACTAGACGACTGCAGGAGATGATCTGCAAGAAACATACGAAGCTCCTTGAAGTTTTTTGTCGCACTGACCAGAAATGTATTTGTGTGCTGTGCACAATGGATGAACATAAAAAACACGACACTGTATCAGCTGTAGCACAGAGGACAGAGAAACAGGTATGAATTAAAAGTAGTTTTTCCAAAAATTGATTTATTCTTCATTGTGTCATGCCAAAATTGTATAGCTTTCTTTCTCCTGAGATATTTTAATGAGTCTGTTAGTACACAGAACATCAATGGCATTCAAAAGGTTCAATTTACTAAAAGGACCGTAAGGTAGCACAAAAGTGATATATAGAACTACAGGTATTTGGAAGTGATTTTATCTTCTTTTTTTTCATAAATTACTACTATTGGTCACCCTTCTTGCTTGTTCGAGGTTTTTGCAAATGTTTAACCAATGAAAGGTATTAAAAAGAGTTTGTGACTAAACCTCATATCTCTACTGGATACTCAAACTGTTGGTCAAACCTCATAACTTTATCCCGCCTCTATTGTAAATGAAGTGCTGTTTGGACCATTTCTGCTTGTTTACAAGGTAAGGGCAAATAAAGAACTGTTTGTTTGAATAAGTACAGTGTTTTCTTTATTCAAGGCTAATGTTTTATGTATTTGAGGAGCAGATAAGAGTATCTTAGCATTTGCCATCGAGTCATATCCAAAATTTTCTGAAATAGCATGTCTAGCATTTTGTTTTTCACAACTTGAGATTTTGGCTTTATGTTGTCTTTTGGATGTTGGTATGATCCCAGCAAACAGTGTCGGCCCATGTGGTTGTGGGGCCCTTGGCAAGATAATGAAAAAACTGTTATAACAATTTGACTAGTGAAGAGAAAGAATGTAAAAGGACAGTTTCAATATTTAAGCATGCATTTCTATTAAGTGTAACATCCAACATACATATATAAAAATATTTAAACAGATTAAAAAATAGGAGTGCTAGTGAACTAGAACAATGAAAGTAAATACATTAAAGGAGAAGTCCACTTCCAGAACAACAATTCACAAATAATGTAGTCACCCCCTTGTCATCCACGATGTTCATGTCTTTCTTTCTTCAGTTGTAAAGAAATTATGTTTTTTGAGGAAAACATTTCAGCATTTTTCTCCATATAATGGACTGATATGGTGCCCTGATTTTGAACTTCTAAAATGCAGTTTAAATGCAGCTTCAAACAAACTCAAATGCAGTTGTAAACGATCCCAGCTGAAAAAGAAGGGTCTTATCTTGCGAAACGATTGGTTATTTTAATAAAAATAATACAATTTATATACTTTTTAATGCCAAACGCTCGTCTTGTCTTACTCTGCCTGGACTGTTTTTGTTCCGGTTCATGACAGTTAGAGGCAGGGCCCTAAGCA
>JAMKFB010000556.1:915752-995358 GCA_036247105.1 Cirrhinus mrigala
GATGGGGTCCTAAAGAATGCAAAGAATTAAGAATATCGACAAGAAGTTCTGAGATTACAGGTTACACCTTTCAGTAGTTTAGTAGGTATAGAATTTAGCAGGCATGTGTTTGGATTTGATGCTTTTCGTTGTTTTGATGTTTGTTGCTTCATGCCTTTAAACAAGAAATGTTTGGTTTTGTTAGGATTTTGTGATTCGCGCAGGACTAGAGCAGCCAAGTGGTGACGACCCCTCCTTCTCCCCCTCAAACAGGTGGTGTGTTGCAGATTCAACTTTTGTGTCTGTGCTGGAGACCAGAGAGGAAGCTGTTTTTATAGGAGAAGTTCACTTTCAGAACAAAAATTTCCAGATAATTTACTCACCCCGTTGTCATCCAAGAAGTCCATGTCTTTGTTTCTTCAGTTGTAAAGAAATTACGTTTTTTTTTGTTTTTTTCAGGAATTTTCTTCATATAGTGGACTTCTATGGTGCCCGCGACTTTGAACTTTCAAAATGCCGTTTAAATGCAGCTTCAAAGGAAGGAAAAGGAGTCTTATCTAGTGAAATTATTGGTTCATTTAAAAAAAAAAAAAAAAAGTACAATGTATATACTTTTTAATCTGAAACGCTCGTCTTGTCTAGCTCTGCGTGAACTAGGGGTGTGAGATATGACGGTTTTTGATTGTGAGCGATTAAAATGTCTCCACGATCTCCTATCTTTCGCGTCTGATTCGCTAACGCTGCCAAGAACACACAAGGATTACATAAAAACAGTTGGTTATGTCTAAAGTAAAGTAAAAATATGGAAGTAACATGGGGACCAGCAACTGTTTGGTTACCCACATTCTTCAAAATAAGTTTTATGTGCAACAGAAGAAAGTAACTAATTTAAGTTTAAAAAAAACCCTCAAGAGTGAGTAAATGATGACAGAATTGTAGTTTTTAGGTGATGGTAGGCTAATAAAACAAAACACAAAGAAAAACCACTCACATCAATATAAAACGTATGTATATAGTGTATATAGTGTTTATTTTTTATATTTGAATGCGACCGCTTAGCCCCGCCATGAAGCCATGAAGCCCCCCCCTGCAATGATCTGAAGGACTGACCCCTTCACCTCTGGAATACGATTTTAAACATGGAAAGCTAAATTGAATGTGATTTCAACCGAAGGGTATCGCTCCGATCTGATCTGTACCACCTCAGATTCTATTTGACCCACTTCAGCCCCCCAAAACTTGTTGATTTTAACCATTCGATGTGGACAATAACTGGTGTATTTAAACTTTAACTGCTAAATTCCAACATGCTTTTGCGCCTTGTCTGGCACTGAGCCAAATAGACACGCTCAGTGCTTTTAGCCTATATCATAACCATTCAGTGTTTTCAGCCACATAAAAATAATGTTTTAGACATTTAAATGAATTACTAGCAAAAAAAATACATTTGTTAAATACACACTGATGTTTGTGAGTTTCTTAATGCACTGGTGTGTGAGAAAAGCAGCAATAATCCATTCAATTAAAATCGGACGACGCATTTTACTCATATATAATACGCCTTGACGCCTGTGCTATCCAGTTCATGACAGTTAGGGTATGTCGAAAAGAACTCCCATCTCATTTTCTCATCTCAACTTCAAAATCACCTTTGAAGTCTTTTATATGGAGAAAGATCCTGAAATGTTTGCCTTAAAAAACAATTTCTTTATGACTGAAGACATGGAGATCTTGGATGACAAAGGGTTGAGTAAATTATCTGTAAATTTTTGTTCTGGAAGTGAACTTCTATAAAACAATGCTCCATCCTCTGCGAACAGTACATATAAAATGGTGTACACTGTTGTGTGCAAATGCTCTGCTTAGATAAATCGCACAACTCTACTTTGTTGCAGGATTGTTCCTGGCTGTGTGTTTGTGATGAAAAAAAATGTTTTTAAGATGCTGTTATTTAAACGGTTAGGGTTGACGTAACCTTGTTCTGTCACCTTTTTGGTCTGTACTGCAACAACAGTGACCCACTGAAGGTGGTGAACTGACACTTTTTTCATCCCACCTGAAAAAAAACTAACAGCTTTCCTCTTTGTCTTTTTGTTTATACAGTAGGTACTTCTTCTTGGGCATCAATCCAGAGACAGGCACAAACTCAAGAGGCAGAGAGGACAAATCAACCAGCAAGTCTGTATATTGATCAGGAAACTCACTGAGCTTGAATGGATGTCAATCTAGTGTGTAAGCAATGTTCCAACACCAAAATGGACAAACCGAGCTCTGGCTTTGTGTTAAGTTAGATGTAGTCATGCAATAAGATGATCACTGAATATGTTCTGTGGTGTGTCCTGGTTCAATGGAGAGAAGCATGCATGACCATCTGAACCTTTTTGCTGGAGTGCTTAGTTTATTATGTTTATTAAACTGCAAAATAAATGTGTAAAATGGGTTATGTTTTTGTTTATTTGAATTGAACATATATTTCCAGTGTTACAGGTTATTGATTATAGGTTAGATTATAGGTTATTGATTCCAGTGTTACAGGTTAACAGATAAAATGTGAAAAATATAGTATTTTATAATAAATTAACAGTAAAATTAAAAAGATTAAATAAATAATAAAATGAAAAGTTTTTAATACATTTTGTAGTAAATTAAAAGATTGCTAATTTGATGGCATTAACTGTAACTTTACAGCTAAACAGTAATTCTACAGAAGCATACTGCTAAATTACAGCATGGAATAACTACTGTGAGGTCACAGTATACAGCTGTCATTTCACAATTATTTACTGTAAAAATGACTAACTTACTGTAAAAGTAATATAACTAGTTCACAGTAATTTACTGTGAATTTACGGCCAAAATTTTTAGTGTATATGTTTAGTTGATAATTACAAATGAATTCCTTCCTTCCTTCATTCATTTATTAAATCATGTTTAGATATTTTTACTGGAAAATGATTTAAAAAAACAACAACAACAACAAAAAAGACAACACATGATAATCAAACTTTATTTTGATATTTTTTTTCCACTTTTTCTTATCCTTCAGAATCTTCTTAATGGGTCTTTATTTTGATGAATGTGTTCTCCCCAACCCTATCCAAAATACACAGGAAATATTAGTCCATATGGGCAAAGGAGCAGACAACATTACTGAAGTTCTCTCAAAAGTATATTAAACATCTAACCTGGTTGATGCCCAGTTGTGCTGAAGGACATCTACAGGTGAATGGAGAAGCCAGGTGGTCTTTATTACAGGCTGTTCATTGTTTTCTCCTGGGAAGATCTGGCCAGTGAATGCACTACATGAGCCTAAGAAAGAATCATTGTTTCAAACATTTTATCTGTGCACTGGAAAAACATCTTTAGTGAAAAAAAAAAATAAAAACTTTTTTTTTCCCCCAGTAAAATTATTTAAGCATGCATAAAACAGGATACATGTATTTGATAAGCGGCACATATATTATAAATAATTTTTATTTATTTATTTTTTTGGTTTTCTTACTGCACTGAATCAGCACTACTGGTCAAACCCACCTTCTATCTTCCAGGCCATGCAGAATGTAATAGTAGTAGTGGGGATGCCAGTCTCTTTATCTGTGTGATTTTTGATGTAGCCCACAAGGTCAGCAGTTTCTCCTGGTTCTTTGGACATGAAGAACTCAGCACCAGTTCTATACGTCCCACTAATCTTACCAGTGCCATCGTCCTTCAGCTCCATTACAGAACCAAGCTCATTCTTCCACATTCCAGACATGTCTGGACATCCGATTTTCTAGATAAACATTACAGTGGAAAATGCCTTTTGAATAAAAACAAATACATTTCGGCTTTATCTCAAATCAATCTCCTTATCTCATCAAAGAGAGCGAATTGTGGAACATACAACTGAATGTAAAACCTTTTCAGTATTTACAAATTAGTCAAAGATGTTAAATGCTGCAAACAAGTATTTCTCACCTCCATGTTTCAAGTTCAAATTTCATATATCGGACATTTAAGGTAGATAATGAATCAGAATTAAAGGAGGAAGGAGCTTGATTTTTTTTATGATCACCTACTTTTAAATTCTAAAATTCTCATAAAAAATAATAATAAAAAAGAGAGAATTAAAATTCTCATTTAAAAAAAGACAAAAACAGACATTTAGAAGCAGAGTCTTGCAAAGAATGCAGGTGTTGTATAAGCAATGTACCTGCAAAATGATTATCAAAAATATAGAGTTATTTGTGTATTAAATTATTTTAAAATTCATTACCTCAGTAAAGTGATGAGAGACTAGAGCACCCTGAGAGTGAAATGGAGACCAAGTGTTTGTTTCGCAAGTAATCAATGAAATGACACATGTGAAGTGCGGGAGGAGATTAACAAGTAGTGGTGGCTAGGGCTGGGAGTCGATTCCAAAAAGAATCGATTCCTCGATTCCGAGGCGTTGGAATCGATCACATCAAGGGGAATCGACTCCCCATTTATAGCCGTTTTCAGTTCAACAAAGCTTATCTATGGGCGCCTCTACAACGAAAGGCTGCATCATACGAAGGCTGCATATCTCGGTGGCTGTCATTAAACTGAACATCGATTCACGAAAATAAACTGAATGAACAGTTCATTCAGAACTGAGCTCGTTTGAGTTTGAGGATGCAGCCTTGCTCGCTAATATAGTGATCAGAAGTCTGATTCGTTTCCACGAAAAGGTTCTTTCGAATAGATCGTTTTAATGAACCAGTTCAAAAACGATTGACACGTTATTTTAGGGTGAAACGGCCTTATATTGTCCACAGTTTTGAGCGCCGCACGACAGAATATATCATGACGTGATCGAGGGTCTTGATCCTATTTCCATCTTAAATAAAATGCAATTTTTTAACCTTTCTATCAGCCAACAGACAGACATAGCTCTTATATTAGTGTTGTTGTTCTGGTTATTTTTTTCAGTGTACAGTTCGTTAATTTTGCGCAAAGCATAGGCTACCGGTGTTGAAGTACACATCAATCATCAATCAGCTGAAATGTGCCTTGTTCCATGCATGCAATAAACGTATTTCCACTGCTGCGCTGTGGGCTATGACTAATTTCATGTGCAATGCAGGCAAAATTTCAATTCAAATACAGATATGTATGATCATTTTTAAAAATAAAGCTTAATATTATGATAAGGCTACTTTCTAAGACCTTTATGGAAATGAAACCGGACCAAACTTTCGGGGGACGTTAAAATAACGTAATATGCACGTTGGAATAAAACGTTTTAAAAACGTCATGAAAGTACCCAAATATAACCTTGCAAAACTGTTCTGTTTGTGTAAAAATATCAGTAAAATAACAGTGATATTTTTTAACATTAACGCAGTTCAGTGACTGAGTAACAGATAGTCTGAGCAATATCAAAAGGACTTAAAATATGTGAATCCTTACTTTCAGTTGTCTTTGCTCATGTAATAATACCGTATATTCAAATCTAATATCACGAGCTAACAGCTCAGTGTGTAAACCAGTCTGTGGTGTAAACAAATGAAAGGTGGGAGAGAGGTATTAACACATGAACAGAAATTACTGGTTGGCTAAAAAATATTTATTTATTTTTTACCGTGCCAAAACTCCCATTGTACGTGATGTTTGTTTTTAATGTGTTTTGCTATAGATAGCCTACTTTTATTCTACACTATGTTTATAATTTCTGGTATGTTTTTAGTTAGGTAGTTAAAAAAAAATTCTAAAGGTATTATTATATTATATTATATTATATTATATTATATTATATTATATTATATATTATAACCTGTTATAAACTGACTTCAAAAATTGTTTTACATTCTCTGCTAATATGCTTTTATATTCTCATTCCATTTACACTTTGATTACCTACATTAGGCCTACACTATCCACTTAAAATACGTTAAAATCTGTACGGTTGTACTTCATGTATGTATTTATGTAAACGCTGCATTTTAAACGGGCATGCGCTTTGAACATTCGAGTTGCATTTAAACTGGAGCGGAGAGACAGTTACCATGGAAACGAGGAAGCAGCTTAACTGACAAGCGGTGAGTCTCCGTCTGTCACACTGCTTTACGGTAAGTTTTGTCCCTAATAAGACAAAAATAATACATACAACGGTTCCTAACACTTTCTTACATGTAATAGACACGTTTTTGTTGAATATTTACTTTATAGAAATGGTTTAGTGTCTTCGGAAAAAGTCCGTTAGCATCTCAACCGTTAGGCTAACTATAAGATGTAGGCTAACTGTAGAGTTTAGCTCTTATTTCATAAAGTTTTCGCTTTTAATCACATATTATGTGTAGATGACAGTTTATATATATATATATATATATATATATATATATATATATATATATATATATATAGTTTTGTAAATATTGCTGGCAATTTGTCAATGGATGAACGGAAGTAAACTAACGTTATTTAACCTAAAAGTATGGGCTGTACTGTTTATCGGTGACTTCACTTACATGGAGCATGAAAATATTAACGTTAGCTAAAACGATTTCAAACACGTTTTGATCACGCTAAAAAAAATATTGATAAAAATGTACTGTGATTTCAGGCGCGTCAGTAAGTTATGTATTATGTAAGAAGGATTTGACTTCCAAACAAACTGTAATGTGATGCTGTATGAGGATTACTAGATATACAATATTCAATATATTCAGTATAACAATATTCTTCATATTGTTCTCTTTTCTGCATTTCACCTATTTCACATATTCCAGTTTGTTTATTTCTAATAATGCTGACCTTGTATATTACATATTGTTGGCTCTGTGACAAATTGTATTAGATTCTTCCATGCTGATGGCAGTACTGCAGTAGAGTTGGAGCGGACCTCCTGTTGAAGAGCATCTCCAATGTCCTATGAACCATCTGACTAGAAAGCAAAACCTTAAACATACATTGCCATTTATTAAGTTTTTTAAAAGTATATATCAATTAAATATCCTTTTTTATCTTGTATGTCAAGGCCATCTCGTTTAACTCATTGAGGACACTTGGTATACAGCAACCTACAGAGGGGCCCAACATAATGAGAAAACAAGACACAGATAATAATAATAATAATAAAAAAAATATACTGAACACTGTGAATGTAAGAGACTCATTTTATATTTATAACAATCATTGTTGATGTTAAAATTGTATTTCAGGGCAGTTTGTGAAGACAGATAAACAAGATGCTGTGTCAACCTGGACAGAAGTCAGTTTCAGATCCACCTTCCACACCAGACTTCTCATATGGATTGCTGTCTACTAGCATATTATTTGTTCTCCTCAGAATTTAGTGCATGCAGACATTACTCAGGAACATGAACACGAATATTGCAAGAATAGGGAATGTGCCATATTTCAGATATGAATGTTAATTGCTCTTAAGCATTAAAAAAAAATTTTTTTACAGGTTTTTTTTTCCCAAAGCACCTAGAAGCCAATTCACACTACCGTACTCCCAACTGGGGGAACACACTGACTCAACCAGTGTGAACTGACCATAATGCTGTATGTTAGGTCTGAGATTTGTTAAACCTTGTTTTCTATGATGCATATATTTAAGTACACCAGTGTGAAGCATAATTCCCCCTACATTTGCTGTATAATCAATAACCGATTTGTCAAAGTATTTTTTCAGTGGTTAAGGGGATTTCACATGGTAGGCGGCAGCCCTGGTCCATGCATTGATCTCTAAAAAATGAAGTGTAGATTAGACGCAGCATCGTTTTTTGGTTTTGTTCAAAGTTTATAACGGGGGTTCTCAACTCGAGCCTGCGTGATCCACTTTCCTGCACAATTCAGTTGCAACCCCAATCAAACACACCTGAACAAGGTAATCATTGTCTTTATGTTCTAATAGAAAGCTACAGGCAGGTGTGTTTGATGAAGGTTGGTGTTAAAAAAGGAAAGTGGATCTCACGAGTCAGAGCTCAAAACCCCTGGTTTAGATTATTCAATTCTTTACAACCTTGTTTCTTTTTGGGGTTGTACTGAATTCTGTGACCCACCAAATTTTGTGAACCTAGGCACTGCATTGAGCTAATCTGACCTACTACTAAACCCAACCCTCTAGTCCTACCATTTTTTTTTTGCCGTATTGATTACCATTTGTATAACCATAGTTAAAACTATGTTTTGTAGCAAAACCATTTTTAATTTGTGGTTACCATAAAATATTTTAAATGTTTATAAACTACCCTCGGCACTAGAGCCATATAATTTGGTGGGTCACAGAATTCAGCAACTGAATGAATCAGCACTAAAAAAATGGTTTTCTAACTAAGTCATTAAGACGGGCTCTTGCTGCCACCTAGTGGCATAACAATGTAAACTACAATGAAAGCACTGAATAATCGCTACCTACATACATTTTTCAAAATCTCAGGTATTTCAGTATTATAAAATATTATTAATTGAACAACAATAGCCATTATAAACTGTATGTATTATATATTATTTGAACAAGTTCTAAATTGGATGCCATATACCTGTAATCTGTGCTAATAAATCTCTAACAATATAATCATTAGTTATAGTGCAAACGAGTAATAAGATTGCAGTGTGATTATTATTATAACTGCAATAAAATAATTTGTAACTAGCTAAAACTGAATACATTTTACAAATGAAATGTTTTTTTTCTGTTAAAATATGCATTGAAATTTCTTGGACTTTGTACTCATATTCAAATTTGTCAGTCATTGCATAATTTTCATATGTTGTACTTTATTTGAAACCATTTTGTTTTATTGGTATATATTTATGCATTTGTCTTGTTTATTGGGTTATTTATTTATTTTTGTGAACTACCCATATCACATTACTTTTTATTTTTTGTGAATAAATACGATGAGTGACAATTTTTGTGTAGTATAAATTATTAGGCCTACATATGTTAACCTAGGCTTATAAAACCGATGAGGTCAGCAATGCTACAAGGTAAGATGAAATGTAAATAAGTGCTTTTAATAGGATCAACAGTCAGATCTAACACTGTAAAGAAAAAATTTTGATGGCAGCATGTGAAGTACCAGTTTGGATGTGGTAAGTACGTTATAAATACGTTTTTTCACAACGTTGCAAAAACGTTTTTACGTCTCCTTCGAACGTTTTAAAAACGTTATAAAAACATTTTTGTAACGTTGTGAAAAAAACGTATTTATAACGTTTAAAAAACCCGACATTTGTCGTATTAAATACGTCCGAAAAAAACGTTATTACAACCTTTTCACAACGTGAAAAAACGTTTTTACAACGTTGTTGTGTTTGCTGGGTTGTCGATCAGCCACTTCAGCTGTTTTATCGTCAGACTCTGGCTCGAATTGGTATGGTAAAATCGATGCCATCTTTTCTATGTACTGACACGTATCCAGGGCTGTCAATCAGTTATATCAATGGGCGTTTCGTTTTCCGACACGCTGTATGCGGTAGACCAATCATAAAGGACTGCGCCATCTGATTCTTAGACTGATTCTTTGAACTGCTTCGCACGAGTCGTTTACAAATCGTTTAGAATTGGGGTAAAATGAAATCTATTTTTGGAGAAAACTGAAGTGTTTTTTGACATTGCATACATGTAAACCTGGTGTGGGAGTCTGCTAAAACAATATTAGCAACCTTTAAAATGGCATAATAGGAGCACTATAAGACTGCTCATTTGTGTACTGACATGGTTGACAGCTGTTAATGCACAATTACAATTTTAGATCTACAAGCTGTAGTACTGTATAAGATTTCTATTCAAACTGAAAGCATAAATCTAGAATCCACTGCGGTTTTCAAAGCACAATGTTCACCAAAGTTCTTCCATTGGCTAAACCCAGCAACGCATATATATATATCTATATAGATATATATATATATATATATATATATATATATATAAGGTTGCTGATTTTAAGTTTAAAAAAAAAAGAAAATTCATATAAAAATAAATATTACTTTTTTATTTAATTTTAATATAAAATAAGTGTGTTTTTATTTAATATTCCCTTTTATTTTAAAATATAATAGTACTGTCACACTTTATTTTATTTAAAAAACTGCAACAATATTATTATCACTATTAATTAATTAATTATTTTGTTGTTGTTGTTTTTAATAATAATAAATTAATAATACATTTTATTTGTAATGCGCTTTTCTTACACTCAAGGCACTACAACAATAAAAAAGAAAAATAAACATACGAACAAACAACTCCAAAAATCACAATACCAGCACAATAACATTGACATCAACTGTAAGCTTACAACTTAAAAGCTTCACTAAAAAGATATGTTTTGAGTAATTTCTTAAAGGGGTCATCGGATGCCCATTTTCCAAGTTGATATGATTCTTTAGGGTCTTAATAAAAAAAGTCTATAATATACTTTGGTTAAAAATTCTCAATGGTTGTGTAAAACAACACCCTTTTTACCTTGCCAAAATCAGCTCTGCAAAATTCATCCTGTTCTGGTCGTGGTTGCTTTATATGTTAATGAGCTCTGCTCGCCCCACCACTCTCTCCTCTCTGTGGAGTGACGAGTCTGTTTACTTTAGCCGCGTTTAGCCGCTAAACTTGCTAACTAGCACGTTATTAGGAAAGGCGATCGCAAAGATTTATAAAAAAAAACCCTTATACTCACTTCTGCTGTAGGTGAAGCTGGAGGAATTTGCATCCGATGACCCCTTTAAAACAATCGAAAGACGGAGCATTCCTAATAGGAAAAGGCAGAGAATTCCACAACCTGGGGACAATACAAGAGAATGACCTCCCATCCATAGTTTGAGTTTACAACGAGGCTGGTACAAAGTAAGAGAACCAGCAGACCGGAGAGACCGAGATAGTGTGGATACTGTAACCAAATTACAAATATACTCAGGGGCCAGTCCATGTATTGCTTTATAAGTTAAGATAAAAACTTTAAAATCAATACATGATTGGACTGGAAGCCAGTGTAGTTGAGAAAGCACAGGAGTAATATGACAGTGGGATGGTGTGTAGGTTAAAACACGAGCAGCTGAGTTTTGCACATATTGCAGGTAACCCTGCAAAAAGTGAATTACAATAGTCAAGCCTAGATGTTATAAAGGAGTGAATTAGCCTTTCTGAATCAGGCATAGAAATAAACGGTCTTAAACGTGCAATATTTCGAAGATGATAAAAGGCTACTTTAGTAACATTCTTAAAGGAGAAGTCCACTTCCAGAACAACAAATAACAAGTAATTTACTCACCCTCTTGTCATCCAAGATGTTCATGTCTTTCTGTCTTCAGTCGTGAAGAAATTATGGTTTCTGAGGAAAACATTTTTCTCTATATAATGGACTTCACTGGTGCCCCAATTTTGAACTTCCCAAATGTAGTTTAAATGCAGCTTCAAAGGGCTCTAAACGATCCCAGCCGAGGAAGAAGGGTCTTATCTAGTGAAATGATAAGTCTTTTTTTTTCGGAAAATAATTTTTTAATACTTTTTAAGGACAAAAGCTCGTATAGCACTAGCTCTAGGATGCACTTCCATGACACTACGTACTATTGAATCACGTCGGAAGGTCACGCAGAACGTTCCTTCCTCAAAAACTGAAGAAAGAAAGACATGAACATCTTGGATGACAAGGGGGTGAGTAAATTATTTGTAAATTGTTGTTCTGGAAGTGGAGTTCTCCTTTAAAATGAGTGTTAAAAGTCAGCTGTGCATCAAAAATCACACCCAAATTCCGCACCTGCACAGAAGGGAGAATCTGGCAATCATCCACTGTAAGTTTAAAATTATTACATCTATGTACAGCAGTTGAAGTGCCAATCAATAGAACTTAAGTTTTTGAACAGTTTAACTATAGCAAGTTCTGTTTCATCCAGGTCTGTATTTCCAGTAGACAAGCAGATAAAGTTGAAAGTGCTGATGTAACATCAGTTTAAGTACTAATGTAAATCTGGGTGTCATCTGCATAGCAATGATAACCCAGACCATACTTTTGAATAATCTGCCCAAGAGGCAACATATAAATACCAAAAAGAGTAGGACCCAATACCGACCCCTGAGGAACACCCTGCCGCAATGGAACAGTCGAAGATCTATTTGCACGAGAATAGACAAATTGAGTGCGTTCTGAAAGATATGATTCAAACCATTTTAAAGCTACACCAGAAAGATCAATCCACTTTTGTAATCTATCCAATAGTATAGTGTGACAAATGGTATCAAATATAGCACTGAGATCTAACGAAGCTAAAATGCCCCAAACCCCAGAATCTGCTGCAACAAGGTGATCATTCATTATTCTCAAAAAGGCAGTCTCCGTACTGTGTCCAGACCTAAATCCTGATTGGAAAGGTTCTAGTAGTCTGCTCGCAGAAAAATGATTTTGTGGCTGACCAACTACCACACGCTCAAGAACCTTGGCAATGAATGGCAAGTTTGAAATAGGCCTACAATTTGACGTATCGACATTATCGCTCCAAATTTTTTTAAGAACTGGTTTAACTGCTGCTACTTTAAGAGCTGGGGGAACAATCCCTGAAACAAGTGAAGTGCTGACAATCACTTTAATATGATGGATAATAACTGGCAAACACTTCTTCAAAACACTAGTAGGAAGAAGATCAAGTATAGAAGATGAAGAATTCATTTATGAGACCAATTTTGAAATAAAATCAGAGCTAACAGCAGTAAAACCTGAAAACAAAGAACTAGGGGTATTTATGGGGTGCAGATCTAATAATTCAGATGAAGCAGAAACAGATGCAGTAGTATTATAAATATTCTCAATGAGTATATCTCGATCTTTACATGAGAAATATTTAAGAAAATCATTGCATTGCTCTGTGGTGAGACAATTAACCTTAGAGATCGGTTGGGTTAGATTATTAATTGTATTAAACAAAACTCATGGATTAGAAACCCCACTACTATTCATTGAATAATACTCTGTTTTTGCAATTTTCAAAGAATTATGGTACTCAATCTGATGTTGTTCATACATAAGTTTGTGAACTGTTAGGCTAGATTTTCTATATTGTCGCTCCAACTGGCTACCAGCTGCCTTAAGCTCACAAATTTCAGGCGTATACCATGGAGAAGACCTCTTAAAAGAAACAACCACACGTTTATTCACAAGGGAAAACTTATCCAAAATAGATGTAAAGGCAGCATTATATTGGTCAGTGGAGGTCACAACTGGTAGTCCACCAATAGTAACTGGTAGTACCAATAGAAACACACTAAAATGAGTAAGTTTATGGTCACTTATACATGATACATCAGTACACTCAAGCTGGTCAATAGTCACACTTGTAGTACAAACCAAGTCTAATGTATGACCATGTTTGCAAATATTAAAAAGATTTGGATTTGTGCAGAATGAGAGAGGTAGGTTTCAGTTTGCTTTTAAATTAATTTGTTTTGGCTTGACATTTATATTTAGCCTAAATGCAACTAGAGAGAAGGGAACTGAAATAGCCTAAATGTGTTTGTAAATACTAATTTAGCCTACTAATTTATGCTGTTTTTTTCCTCTCAAGCCACTTATAGGTGTACAGTACAGAATCACTGTAATACTTAAAATGAAATTAAACTAAATGTACAGTATCTCACAAAAGTGAGAAACCTTTCATTGGCGGTTTGATTATCTGGGCAGATATTGTTTGTGTAATATTGTGTAATACTTGCTCAACCTCACGCCAAGACATTTCAAAAGAGGGGCGTAGGCAGGAGATTTTCATTAGTGGTGCTTGCAAAATGCAAAACATCACTGATGAAATGCACCATAGTTCTTCTAGTTTCAGGACCTGAGATAACTCAACTCAATTTTTATCATTTTTTATAAGTCATGTTTTTATTGCGCATTCCAAAGTAATATCAATCAAACTGCAGTTAGATAATCTTAAGTAATAATAACTCAAAAAAACAAACAAACTTGAAAATGTTTTTTTGTATATATTATTATTACCATTATTATTATTATTTATTTTTTTTTTTTTGCAAAAGCAGATCACTCCAACAGTCATTTTTTGTCAAAAGCTGATAACTCCACATTTCATGTTTCAGAGTTAAACAAAGACACTCATTAAATTAGCTGACAATGTAGATGTCTGACAAACCTTGTTGTTATGATTACACACAATACAAAGAGCTTTTGCAAAATGTGTTTATGGTTCGGAACGTGATATATGGAGAATAACATATGACAGTCTTTATATATATACATATATATATATGAAGTGTCATGAATCTGGTCGGTGACCTGCGGTCCGCTCACCACCAGATGTCGCTCTCGCTCCATCATATTACACAGACTGTTGCATTGCACCCCGGACTACTACTCCCATCATCCACCACACTGATTGCGTCGTCACCTGTGGCCAATCAGCGGTCCTATTTAAGCCCCGGTCTTTCACTAGGTAGTCACAGAGTATTGTGGAGTGTTATGTGGAGAACTGTGTCGGTTGCGTTTAGCGCTCCCCTAGTGCTAGCACCATTACAGTGTAGTTTCCTGAGTTCCTAGTTTCTTGAGTTTCGTATTCTCACCTGGCCACCTCGTTTTCGTCTGCCTCGCCGCTTGCCTTCCTGACTCTCGCTCGTTTTAAGGATTACTCCTCTGCCTCACGTCATGGATTATGTTTGTCGCTGATCGACCTGCGCCTGCCTCACGGACTACTCTTGTGCCTCTCCCCAACATACCTGTTTGTTGTTATTCTAACCCTGCCTGTCTGACCATGTCTTTGTCTCGTCGTTTGAATAAAAGCTTGTGTATGGATCACCTCGCCTCTTGTCTCCCTCTCCACATTACATGAAGAGTTCAGATGCGAAAGCCTCTAAATCCATCTGATGTATTTCTTTAAAATGAGCATTTCTTTCTGGCTACTTTGTATAGGTTTCTATGTAAGTACTGGTACTTCTGATTGAGTCGAGGCTGGAATTTAGTGAGTCTGAAGTAAAAGTATTTTATGGACGTGGACTATGTGTCAGGAGCATTCACTTATATAATATACTTAATTGTATTTAAAATACATTTATTTAATGATAAGTATACTAAAAATAGATTGACATGTCTATACTAATTGAAAACACACTCTAAATGCAGTTATTTCATCCTTTCATCAAGCACAAACTTAGTGCACTGCAAAATGATTTGTAAAATAGTATACTTTTTACAAATGCATTTGGGGTAGGATGAAATCCCCAATGACATGTCCATGCTCACTCAGCCCAACAACTAGTCAGGGTAAGGGATGAATGAAGCAACTCATCTTATGATCCTATATCCTATATTATATGAAGGTGAAGGATTACAAATTTAAGAATCTGTTTAAAATATGCTGATCCTATGCTAGGTTCCAATATAACAACATGAACTGAAAAAGTTATGTATATTGTGACATTCTAAGAGCAGGCAGCCCAGGCCCTGAGACAGTAACCTTTTGTGTTTATGCAGTTTCTGAACATCTGGCAGGTTTTCCTAAGTTAAGTGTGAATTCTAAGCTCAAGGTACAATGGTGCCTTTTGCTTTAGCATCTATGCATTTGAATGACACTTGTATGCTAAATAGATCAAGGCTGGGAAAAACCTGTTACTGGGCTGATTTCCTGTACCACATTTGCATGCTTTGTTTAGATTGATTCCACCTCTATGTACTCCTCCCCCTTGAAACCTATATACTCTGCTGTGCTGAGATTTTGTCAGACGACTTTTTGATGACTGCAGCGCCACGCAGCGAGTATCTGAATAAAGAGAAACTTCTGCTTCAAGATATCCAAAACGTCTCCTGGTCTCTAAGAAAAATTTCCAACAAAGGCCATATAAATGTATGTATGTGGGGATTGTTTGTACTGTATGTTGTCATATCATTCTCATTCTGTGTATTGACATTTGTTTGTTCCCTTGCCTCTTAAAACTGTCTTAAGTTTTTTAATAATGTGATTTTAACATCGGCCTAAATAGGCTACAGCATGTTCAGTGAAGGGTGCTTGATTAGTCAGTCTCTCCTCACCTTTAGAGTCTAAAAACGTATTGCAGTGGTTGACATGTTTCAAATCTGAAAATGATTAAATTATTTTAAGGTGAGATGATGCTGTGTATTTTTCTTTTAGATGAGACATTCTTTGTGGGCAATCCAAAGAAAATGTGAGGTATGAATTGAAACATCTAGTATGTTTCTAAGGGCTGAATTTCCAAACACAACTTTTGCCTATACAGTGCAAATGTAACAATGAGGAATTTTCAAATAAAGCAACTGAATTTACTTCATTGACTGATTTTTGTTGAATCCTCTGTTGACCTGTTATGACTAAATGTACAATACAATACACTATACAATGCAATACAGTACAATAATAATAATAATTCATAATGATGACTTTGTATAATTATGACTTTTACCTTTTCAATAATTTAGCCACACTTCAAACAGTGCTTTTAACAAATTTGCATGGTTGCAGCTTTACATAGATATAGAAGGAAGTTACAAAAGTAAAGATATGTAGACAACATATAATCAGTATAAAATGGTGAAAAAAATTCACATGCTTGATCAGAAGGTTTATAACTTAAGTATATTCCCAGTACACTCCACTGTACCAAAACATTTTTTTTTCCAGCAATGGTTCTTTAATATACTGTACAGACAACAATCACATTGCACTTTGAAATGTGGACTGCATGCAGCCCTTTGGGCTGTTAAAATATTACGAATTATTAAACTAATTATTAAAATTATCTTGACCAGCCCTCAAAACTACACAAAAAGTTAAAATGTCAGATGAATTCAAAGACGTTAACCACATGAAAAGTAGCATTAACATTAAAATAATTTTTCAAATAGTATATGTATTAAGATAATTTCACTTAATGCGTCGCATATAAATCTGCAGCGTACTGCGGGACTGCCATTGCGTTTACATTGGGAACAGCTGTGCAATGCATTAAGTTGAAGCACGCAGAGGCAATGGGCAGAGAAATGTTACGGATGGTTTTATTCCTTCCACATGCACTTACACATAAGCAACTCTGCACATTCACATTCCAAACGCGACTGACTGTTTTGCGTGTACAAAAATAAAACTCTAAAGTTGTGCCGGTTTATCAAATTGTGTTCTGCAGCGTTAACGACAGGTTATGTTAGGTAAAAGGTAAGCAAAACACTTTAAGTGTAACAGGTTTAAAAAAGTGTTTCCACTTGCTTTGGTTATTATATGTGTATGGCCCTTTAATTATAATAGAACCGCGCTCCCTGTTCATTGGCTGGCGGCATGTTGGAAACTGTTTCTGGTTAAGTCAGTAATATTCGCGCCAGCAAAGAGAGTGGATGTGGTGGGCGAGTGCTCTCGAAAAATGTATTTCTTTTGTTGATCTTTCTATATTTTGATCATGTATTTTTCTTCTTTCTTGTTACTAAATGATATTGTAATGGTTAATGTGCACTGGTCATCGCAGGACGTTGTGTGAGAACGCTGTGAAACTGATCACTTCATTTGAATGTTTTAACAGGTACATATTCTATTATATATTACTGTATTTTGCAAACTGTGTTGTATATCTACTCCTGAAAATGTTACAGTAATATTCGCGCCAGCAAAGAGAGTGGTTGTAGTGGGACGTCGTGTAAGAACACTGTGAAACTGATCATTTCATTTGAATGTGTTTTAACAGAATTAAACGATCCACCCGAGGCGCGAAATGGTGTCAGTTGTCTCAATTATTACACACAATGCAGATACAAGCCGTTACAATGGTGCCGTGACCGTGACTCTGGAAGCAGCGTGCTGGAACGACTGATCAGAGGTTTCCGTTGGTGTTTGTACCGTGGGTGACGAGAGCTTTCCGCGTAGGGAGCTGTTTGGTGCAGTACCGCTTTTGACCACAAGGAGGAGTAAAGGACCGTGTTTCACGCTGAGAGGAGCAACGTTCGGGTATTGTGGCATCAAATTGAACACGAAATTGACAACAATAGCAACTGAAGATTTAACTTTGAAGACATTTTTTTTAAGACTTTGTAAAAAAAAAAAAAAAAAAGACAATCACTGAGGTTTATTGAAAAGTTTTATTGTAGAGACTGAAATTTTGCACACAGACATTTTACTTGAACTTTGAGCTCAGAAACTAGGATATATTTTCAGAACCTACACATTTTTCTTCCTTCTCGTTCACTCTGAAAGTGTCATTCTGAAGTTTTGAGACAATACATTTACATTTTTTTGTTAATCATTGCTATTGTCAGTGTTGAACATGGAATCGGAGAACAGTTTTGGAAGAGGTAGAGGGCTTTTCATGTTTTCACCTATGCCTTCAGTGGGGAGAGGTAGATCAGATTATACTTCTGTCACATCTACTCCCATGTTTGATTTAGAGACTGTACAAGATGTAAACGATCATTTAAGTCCTCCACCACCTCAGTTAAGTGAAGGTGAATTGAAACAACCAAGTTTGAAGAAAGCCAATGAGTCAATGGAATTACTAGTGGGGATGGTAGAACGAATGGGACACTCTATTGGGGAAAGCATTGCTTCCAGTTTAGAGTCTAAATGGTGTGGGTCTAGTAATGCTGACTCATCTGTCCTAAACAGAGTTCTAAAATCCGAAATCAAAGAACCTATTATTTTTAGGGGTGACCGAGCTGAGCCATACACTATACATGAGTGGGAAGCCATAGTGCTGTCATATTTTGCGCAAAATAGGGACGCCAATTGAAGAACAAGCTGATGAAGTCATGAGTAGACTTATGGGGCGGGCACGAGAAGTTGTGAGGGTGGGCTTGCGCAGTAACCCCTCTATTGATTTGTGCAAGGGCCCAAGTTCTATTTTTGATTTACTAAAACAGCATTTCAATGACACAGCTTATTCTAGCATGCCATTGGCTGATTTTTATGGCACACTCCCACATGCTGGTGAAGACCCCTTTGATTACTGGCTGAGGCTAAATAGAGCCATGGACATGGCCGAGGACTGTTTAAAGAGAGAGAATAAGAAGACTGATCATCTGTCCCGTGAGCTCACTGTAATGTTTATCATACATTGTGCAGACCCTGAGCTTTCCCTTATATTCAAGTGCAGACCTGTGGAACAATGGACGGCAGCTGATGTTCACGCACATTTGGAAGAGTATGGTAGAGAGAAACGATGTAGAGAAGACTGTTCGTCTATTGCCAAACCATTGTTCAACCTTACCACTGGAAGAAAGGCACCACGTGGAAAGTGGAAGCGTCGAACGTGTCAGAGGGAGTTGTGTGCTTCAGACTGGACTAAGGAATGCAGTCAAGCATTTCACAAATTGAAGCAGGCTTCGCTTTATCAAGTCTTGTTGGCTCATCCAAATTTTAATGAGCCTTTCTTGCTTTCAGTAGATGCTTCAAGTAATGGGCTCGGGGCTGTTTTGTCCCAAATTCCAGCTGGTGGAAAAATGGCTAGACCTGTTGCCTTCGCAAGCAAGTCACTTACCTATGCCCAGTCTTGATACCCTGCACATCGATTGGAGTTTTTTTCGCTATGAAGTGGGCTATCTGTGACAAATTCTATCACTGGCTCAGGGGTCAGAAATTTACAGTTTGGACAGACAACAACCAATTAACATACATTCTGTCCAAAGCAAAATTGGATGCTTGTGAACATAGATGGGTTGCTATATTAGCGCCATACCAGTTTGACATTAAGTATGTTTCTGGTCCAAAAAACATAGTTGCTGACGCCCTGAGCCGAGAGCCCTTCGTGCACCCTAGTGTACTCCATCATCTCACAAGAGTTCCTTACAGTGAGTTATTGGCAGAAGCTGCTGATGTGCACACAGACCATGTCCAAGATGTCTTTCGTTGGTCCACTCACCCCTTTGACAGTATTCCTGATACTGAAGGTGTGGCTGTTGCTTGTCATACAGCTAAAGCCTCCTTACTTGGCACGATGTCTACACAGGAAGTGGAAGCTGTTCTGCACTCATGTCGGCATAGTGATACAAACATCGGGCCACATGCCTTGTTGCTGCCTCACCTTCCACAAGCAATAAAACCATCTGACGTTAATGTGATGTCCCATGACGATCTAATGAAGAGGCAACAGAAAGACAGTGTTTTGAGCAGAGTGATTTGCTTTGTCGAGAGAGTACAGAGACCTAACAGGAGGGAACAGACGAATGAACCAGCCACTGTCTTGAAACTTCTGAAACACTGGGGAAAGCTTCTAATGAAGAATGGTGTGTTATACAGAGTTTCAAAAAATAGTGTCACCAAAAGGAAGACCTACCTGTATGTCGTGCCTGATTCCGTGAAAAACATGGTGTTGAACGGTGTTCATGACCAAGCAGGACATCAAGGTCAGCAGCGGACTCTGTATCTTGCTCAGCAAAGGTTCTTTTGGCATGGTCTTGAGAAGGATGTGAGGGATTATGTGAAGTGCTGCCGTCGACGCGTGATCAGCAAGACGGTCGTGCACTGTTGGAGAACATCATTACGACGGAGCCCCTTAAACTCATCTGCATGGACATTTGGTCGGCAGAGGACTCTGCCAACCGGTCCCTGGATGTGCTTGTTGTGAACAACCACTTTACTAGGATGGCCAGTGCGTTCTTGTGTCTGAATCAGTCTGCCAAAGCTGTGGCGCATCAACTGTGGCATAACTACTTCTATGTTTATGGCTTTCCAAACCGAATTCACTCTGATAGAGGAGCTAACTTCGAAAGTCCCCTGATTGCTGAACTGTTACAAGTTGCTGGAGTTCAAAATCAAGAACATCTCCCTATCATCCGATGGGTAATGATGCATGTGAGAGGGTGAACAGGACTCTGGGAAATATGATATGTACACTGCCAGCAAAGACCAAGCAAAAATGGCCTCAAGTACTCAAATCTCTAACTTTTGCTTATAATTGCACCATCCATAAGACCACGGGATATGCTCCTTTCCTGTTGATGTTTGGGAGGATTCCATGGCTGCCTGTGGACCTGGTATTCAAAACTGTTCTGGACAATCCCGATGTTGTACAGTTATGTCCAAGCTCTTTGGAGAGATATGAAGGAGGCAATGCATGTTGCACAGGTATCTGCTTTGAAACAGCTGAAGAGACATGCTGACAGTAGGAAGGTCAGGGGTGGACCAATTGATGTCGGTGTTTGAGTTTTACTTGCCAACAAGGGAGCACGTGGGAAACAGAAGCTTGCTGACCTTTGGGAGGATATGACGTACACTGTTGTTGGACTTAACAAAGACAATCATACCTACAGAATTCAGCACAGTCATACTGGTGTTGTGAAAACTGTACATTGTAACCTTATAATGCCAGTCAACTTTCTTCCACTTACTGATGATGGTTTGGAAGGTGATGCAACCGAAAATTACCTAAGTGACTCAGAGAGTGTTGATTCTGTGGTTGCTGATGTGTCTGAGGATGCTGCTAACTACAGGACACAAGAGTGGGTGTCACAGCTACCTTCTGATGGCATGAATGACCCAGACACAGATGATGTGGAAGAACCTACAGATGTTCTTGAGTCTATACAGGATGTGGATACGGCTCAGTCTAATGAATTGGAGCATGATGTGATTAACATCTCTGAAACAACCCAGCTGGGACCTGAGGGTCTTGATGATGTTGCAGGTATGGACAAAAGTGTACCTGAATCGACTACAGAGCAGGTTGAAATATCTTTACCTGCTCCCTCGAGTGCTGCAATGCCTAATGGTAGTCACCTTGCTGAAGCCAATTCAGTGTCTAATATTAGTGTTTGCAACTTTCCTGCTGAAAGTTCACTAAGCCGTGTAAGATCCAGAGCTGGTAGACTGTTCAAACCAGTTACAAGGTTTACTGAGATAATGAACCAACAAAAAGTTCTGGGGTAAACATGAATATGTTGCTTGAGTGTTACGTAGTAACTCATTTTTCTGTATTCTTGCTATAGCACACCTTGCTGTGTGTTACTGTAATGTATCTATTGTTATGTTTTGGATGATTTAAGTAAGTGTAATGTAATGCACTGACTTGAGACAGGAGTTAAGTCTCTTCTGGAGAACTTGTGTGTCCAAATGAATGGATTGTCATTGTTTAGCTAACATTTAATGGGCATGTTTGTCTATGAGTGTGTAGGGGATTGGCCACCCTCTTCTCACTTTAATTCCTGTGGGGAATAGTGTCTACACTGAACTGACAATTTCATGAAGTTTTGAACACTTCACTTTTTTTTTTTTTTTTTCCTCTCTCATCTTTTTTTTTATTACTGTATATGGTTGTTGAGTTTATGTACCTGATGTTATGTTGTGGTCAGTGATATTCTTATGATAGTTTTGGCATTCATGTTTTGTGTGAGAGCAAGTGGAATTCAGTAGGGGGGAGTGTAACAGGTTTAAAAAGGTGTTTCCACTTGCTTTGGTTATTATATGTGTATGGCCCTTTAATTATATTAGAACCGCACTCCCTGTTCATTGGCTGGTGGCATGTTGGAAACTGTTTCCGGTTAAGTCAGTAATATTCGCACCAGAAAAGAGAGTGGTTGTGGTGGGTGAGTGCTCTCGAAAAATGTGTTTGATCTTTCTATATTTTGACAATGTATTTTTCTTCTTTCTTGTTATTAAATGATGTTGTAATGGTTAATGTGCACTCGTCATTGCAGGATGTCGTGTGAGAACGCTGTGAAACTTAATTTGAATGTGTTTTAACAGGTACATGTTCAATTATATATTACTGTATTTTTGCAAACTGTGTTGCATATCTACTCTTGAAAATGTTACAGTAATATTCGCGCCAGTAAAGAGAGTGGTTGTAGTGGGACGTCGTGTAAGAACGTTGTGAAACTGATCACTTCATTTAAATGTGTTTTACCAGAATTAAACGATCCACCCAAGGCGCAAAATGGTGTTGGTTGTCTCAATTATTACACACAACCCAGATACAAGCCGTTACATAAGAATATTTAATGTTGTGTCCACTGGCTTTATGTCTTTTAAAAGCTTCAAGTTTAACGCACTTTTGTGTCCTATACAGGCCGTTTCACGTTTTTCACGCACCGCCTACTGCGCCTATATTAATACTTTTCTCAGCGATTCACAGTCTTTAAGTACATATCATTTGTGCTGTCATTGGGGAAAAAAAAACTTCTGTTTGTTTATAGTAGTACTTGTAACAGTATAGAAAGACCATAAAGTGACCGCAGTTTAACACGGCACATGTATACTTTGCTAGCGCAACTGATAAAGCGAGTGTACTCGTGTGGCAGTGACATGGGTTTGAATCCAGTCTGTGGTGTTTCCTACCTTCAGTGTTTAAACGTCTGTGCCCAGTGTCTCACTGATGTTCTCTGGATAATTGAGTTGGCTAGTATGCTGGTTGTGTTAGTAATAGGCAATTTCTTAAGTTGTTGTTTTTTATTGGATTTTTGAAGCACACAATAATGCTGCCATTAGCACACTTCAAGTGTTCTTGGAATGCCATTGCAATGTGTTTTAAAGTTACTAAAAGTAAAGGATAGTATAACTTAAGTTTGTTATTAGTTTAATATTAATGTATGTTCAACACTCTTACAGTGTTTTTGAATTGCAATTGTTATGTCACCAAAATGCATTTGAAGTTTATGCTGACTGAATTCTGCATTTCAAAACTCAAATACAAGAGTGGATATTTAAATTGTATTTAAGTATACTTGAAATAGTTCCACTTTAGTAGAAACAAGTATATTTAATACAAACTTAAGTTAAACTTTAGTTGTGCACAACTAAAATGCATTTAGTACAAAATTAGTTGTTCCAATTTAACAGACTTTAAGTATGACAATTTATAGTGTGCCACAAATATATTTAGTACATACGAATACATAAAGTATATATGTTGCATTTATCAGAGTTTTAAAAAGGACTCTTCACATTAAAACAATCTTCTATAATCTATATCAGATTAAAACTGTTGTGTGTGTGTGTGTGTGTGTGTGTGTGTGGTTGTCTGGGCAGATATTGTTTGTGTAATATTGTGTAATACTTGCTCAACCTCAAGCCAAGACATTTCAAAAGCAAGTATAGCTCTTCTTTCTCAAGAGGGGCTAGGCAGGAGTTTTTTTTTTTTTTTTTTTAGCTATTTCATTAGTGGTGCTTGCAAAATGCAAAACATCACTGATGAAATGCACCATAGTTCTTCTAGCTTCAGGACCTGAGATAACTCAGTTTTTATAATTTTTAAGTCATTTTTTTTATTGCGCATTCCAAAGTAATATCAATCAAACTGCAGTTGGATAATTGTAAGTACTAATAATAACTAAAAAACGAACAAACTTGAAAATATGTTTTTTTGTATATATTATTATTACCATTATTATTTTTCTTTTTCTTTTTTTTCTTTTTTTTAGCAAAAGCAGATCACTCCAACAGCTGTTTTTTGTCAAAAGCTGATAACTCCACATTTCATGTTTCAGAGTTAAACAAAGACACTCATTTAATCTTTGTAATCTCCTCAGCTGACAATGTAGATGTCTGACAAACCTTGTTGTTATGATTACACACAATACAAAGAGCTTTTGCAAAATGTGTTTATGGTTCAGAACATGGTAAGTGGAGAATAACGAATAACAGTCATATATATATATATATATATATATATATGAAGAGTTCAGATGCAAAACCAGCTAAATCCATCAGACTACTTTTCTTTTAAATGAGCATTTTTTATCAGGCTCCTATGTTCAGGTTTTAAAGGCATTGATAAGGTTATTAGTTAGTGAATAACTTTTTTTCAAAAATGTCACTTTAAACAGTTCATTGGTTTTTAACAATTGAGATTTTCTTTTGCCTCAAAACCAGCTAAATCCAATTGTGTTTTTTTTTTTTTTTTTTTTTGCAAAAACCTCTAAATCCACCTCTTTGGGACAAGACATAGCAAAAAGTTGAAAAATCCCTAAAGGTGCAACTAAACACTGAAAACGGTGAGAGCACAATTATTTAAACACTAAACAGTAGACAAACCTCTTTACACGGGGGTTGAATGAGATCTGCGATTATTTGCCAATCCCACCCCATTTCTCTGCAGTCACACTTCTATGGAATAAAATCACTGTCAAAAATAATCGTACGTAATTCAAAGCATTTGTGTGTAATTTTAATTTACTCGTGCGTAATTTAAAACTATTGTATGTAATTATGTTTTTTGTTAGAGTCGGATTCCAAAATCTACGGCCATGACAGTTTACAGATACCAGATTTTCTGTGTTTGTTAGACTACAACTCCAAAATTTACGACTATGACAGTTCACAGACACAATGCTTGTTTTCACAACAACTGTGTTACACGCACGACATGCGAATTACGACCACGTTTAAACCAGTGGCGCCAAAATGGCGGGCCAGCAGCCAAGCGCGCACTCATCGTCTCAAATAAGTTGTTTTATTTCCTTCCAAATTCAGACATGTTTAAGTGTTAGTTATCACTAATATCAGAGAGGATTTTGTCGAAGTAATATTAATGTAAAAGTAATTTGACTTACAGGGACCGCTGCTGACGCACTTGCTAGAACGCCTCAGGTCAAGAATAAGTGTAGTTTTAGATGGCCGTCAGCTGGACTTGGACTATTTTCACTATTTTGTCAATCAAGAAGTGTTCATTTTGTCATCAGCCTCCACCATTTTTGATGTGCCAAATGATATTTTGGAGACCCTCATGGATCTTGGGTTTATCTGTAAAAACTACATATAGCACCATATCTGACAACGAATTGGATAATGCCATTTTGGCCATCAAAAGAAGACTACCAAATGCTGGATATAGGATGATGAAAGGCTGCCTGCAAGCAGATGGACATAGAGTTCAATGGAACTGCATCTCTGTCTGTCTATCTATCTATCTATCTATCTATCTATCTGTCTGTCTATCTGTATCTCTGTCTATCTATCTGTCTATATGTCTATCTATCTATTTATCTGTCTATCTGTATTTCTGTCTGTCTGTCTATATTTGAATGTACTGAATGATTTAATGCAAATGGAGTGGTTTTCAAATCTCTCTATGAAGTACCCCTTGCCCCACCACATTTTGTATGTCTCCCTAATCAGGCACACCCAGTTTAGTTCTTACAGTCTTTACTAACAAGCTGCTAAATGGAATCAGGTGTGTTGGATAAGGGAGACATAAAAAAGGTGCAGGACAGGGGGCCTTCAGGATAGGTTTGGGAACCACTGATTTAATGAGATATATGTATATATATATATACACAAAATCTGAGATGATCCTGTAAAGATTTATACCCAAACAAAGGGCTGAGATTTGAGAACATCCCCAATGCAGAAAACACTCACATAGGCACACGCACATGGTACAGGCGCTCCCATTTTTCCCCACTAGATGGCATCAGAGACTCAGTGACTCAATTCCACGGCCAGCTGTTGGTTTTTGATAAAACAGGACTGAAATTGTCTTTGTTTTTTGGCTAAATAACGTATAAAATGGTTTCATTTGCATACATTGTACTAGAAGTAACCAGAATAAAAGGTAAATATAATAAAAATCGCCAAAAAAATGTGTCTGGGAAGGACACTTCTGTTATAGGATCGGAGGGGGATGGATGAACAAACATGTTGATTTGTATTTTTTTTTTTTTTTTTTAACATTATGGCAGTCAAGCAGATTTAATCTCTCCCTCCATCCCTCCATTTTAGGGTTCGGGGTGATGAAGGTGTGGAAAATGGGGCAATTGCAGAAACCATATTTGTGTAAAAGGGACCGGAAGAGGAAGCTTCATTGCTGGGAAAAGCGTACATAATCAGAGGTAATAAACAAGTTAGAATGTCACACTATTGTTTAATTTATCATTTTTAATCAGTACATTCTGTATTCTCTAGAATCGAACGCCTGTGGCGAGACGTCTGGCTCGCTGTAACGCTGTATTACGAAGTACTTCACAGCCTTGAGGAAGATGGCTTGTTGGACTTGTCAGATTCCCTTCATGTGTTTTGTGCACATTATGTGTTCCTCCCACGTCTGAAGCGTGACCTCCACACTTTTTCTGAAGGCTGGGACAATCATCCGTTACGGTCAGAAAATGGGCTCACCCCTAACCAGATGTGGATAATGGCACAACTCATCTGGTGACGACAAAGAGAATTTCCAGGTTTGTTTTTATTGATTTCCTATGCCTTTAGCCATACTGTCAAAATGTGCTTTTGCATGATGCAGGAAGTATTTTTTATTTTTTTTTTCATTTAAGAATTTGGAACTGTTTGGAACAGACTGGGAGACATTTGACAGTGTCACAGAAGATGAGGTTGGAGTTCATGTTCCAGAAATTGAGTGCCCACTCACTCCTGCTCTGATGGAAACAGTAAAATCCATCTTTAATCCTCTTGCAACATCTGACTGTTATGGCAGAGACATTTACATATCTTTGGTTCAATATTTTGAAAGTGTTTAAAATAGACAAACACCTACGTGAGACTGTCGTGAACATTTATTTTACAGATTTTGTACATATTTTGACAATTTCAACTGTAACGCAAAGCAGCAGTGCAAATCAATGAATTGTATGAGAAATAATTTGTAAATGAAAATTCAGTTAATGATTTTGTGTTGTTTCTTTGACAATATTTGTCTAAAGGATGTTCATGTTAAAGGAACAGTTTTATTTGTTTAACAGCGCCAATAAACATTGACTCAATGAGAAACTGAAAGTTGCCGTTTCAACCTGCTTTCCCCCTCTAAACATTATCAAATGAGTCCCCATATCTCATAGCTATTCCCAGTATGTTTTTGAATTCATTCAGTGTTTTCAGGTGAGCTGTAGGAAATGTAATTTGAGTACACGCGCTTACAGTTGGAAAACAGACAGCATGATTTGTGTCACAGTCGTGATTGAACTTCACAGTGATGTTGAAGTCCTTCTGGTCCCTGGGAAGAATAGGCTTGTGTCTCTGGCCTGTCATCCACTGCATAACTTTTCCAGCAGTCATTTGTTCAGCTTCACCTTCTTAAAAACAGGGAGAAAACTTGCAGTGGAATGAAAACAAGATTAACAGAAGTATGTTGTGCCACTATAATACATACCACAATCCTCAACTTCCTGTAGGAAATCCTGAAAAAAGTTCATCACATTTACTTCTTTGGTGTATTTCACAGAACCTTTGTCACTAAAGACAGGGTGGCAATTCTCCAGGATGAAGACTGCATCCACCTTAATTAAAAGAGATCACCTTTAACATGCCCTCATTATGTACACACCATAAGAACCACAATGGTTTACCCTGTCATCTTTTTCCCCTGGGACAAATAGTGGTAGACATAAGTCTGGATGCATTTCCATGACATTCTGGAGATCGTAGAGCTGCAGGCCTTTTCGCAGCTGATCAAGCATTGGAACAACTCTCATAGTGGAGTGTAAAACAATGGCTCTAGAGGCAATTAAATGGTTTCATCAAATATTTAAAACAGTAAAAAGTAACTCAATTTTGACTTACTATGTGATAAACTTGATGCTTTTGTTAGTACTACATCTCATAAGATTACAATTGCATTTAAAGAAAAAAAAAAATTGCACTCCAATAGAAAGTAACCTGATGATGTTGCTTTTCATGTCGGCAGATACTTTTCCAGTGTAACCACAGCTTAAAATCTGTAAATTCACTCAGGTCATCTGTTGAGTTAACCTAAATACAGAAATAGAATACAGTTATATTGGAATCCCTTATTTACTTTTAAGAATTAAACATTACTATATAAAACTTGCGTATCTGGTTAATATTTTACCTTCTCAATGAGCAGGGAGAATTCCAAATCTGTGACATCACTGGTAGTCACTTGTATACTGTCATAATCTCCAGAGCAAAGATATTGGAAACACCACTCACGCAAAAAAAAAAAAAAAAAAAAAAACGGTGGTGGTCCTCCTTGTGCTAGACTGACAGCCATAATTTCTCCTGCACTTCTAATACCACAGTGGATAAAACAAAACCTTAAATCAACCAAAAATGTTTATCAATGTGAAAAGTGTTGACTGATCAAATCTTGCATACCTGAAGTAGTTACGATCAAAGCTGTTGAGACAATAGACTGGATTTTTCCCTTTTTTATCTACACCATCGATAAACAGTCTTGTTTTCTAATCTCTGCGATCATTTCTAGACCACAACAAATACAACCTATTTAAAATCTGATCTGACAAAATGTCTGCTTTGAAATATAAAAAACATTTTAAAATAAAATGAGTTATACCTGTTAAGAACTAGGGATGTAACGATTACCGGTTTGACAGTAAATCATGATTAAAATTCCCTACGGTTAGTATTACCGTTTCATATTTCAATTATCATTAAAACCGTATTTGATAATCGCGATTTGAACAACTGATGACAAATATATACTGTACAGCATAAAGCACTTTTAAGTAACAGTCTCATTTGCGCACGGCACGCAGTGTAGTTTCGTTTTGTGTGAAAAGACGGCAGATGTTTTTAAAAGAGTGCTAAGCGCATAGGCGCCAATTCCCACAGAAATGATCGAGCACCCACGGAAAAACACGAGATAGTCTCCGTTCATTTTAAGCAATAAGAAATGTATTGCAGCTTTTACGACTTTATTCTCGTTTTCATAGTTCATTTGAAGCCGTTTTTGGTGTTATTTTAATGGTAAACGTCAAGAGTGCATTATTGTATGAGACGGTGCCAGCACAAATCTCATATATATAGCGATGATGGCTCTGTGCTCCCTTAGATATGTGTGTGCCCTTGAACATTGTCGTGTTCGCGCGAATAAGTGCTTAGTGTAAACAGTTATTTATGAAATAATTTTATTTAAGGAAAGCGCAACCCTCATAGAAAGTCTGTGTGTATTGTTTGGTAACTAATGTATTTGCAGTCCATACGTTTCACTTCACAGTTGGGGGTTGCCCACCGGCAGAAACATAAATCGGGAATTATAATGAATATTTTAATTAATTAATTAATTAATTAATTATATGAATGTACCTCTGAAGGTTCTGACTGTCTTCAGAAAAGGTTCGATGGCATTTTGTTTTCACCTTCGCTTCATGTAATACCCAAAGAAGTGTTCTTAATCGCAATGCTGCTTTATCCATGAGTTCACGGAAAACAGCTGTAATTGAGCTTTTCCATAAGTGCCATCTAGTGTCATACAGTGGATTTACAAAGACATTCAGCTGCAGTTTTTGTCTGGCCAAAAAACGGACCGAATTTGCATTGCCTGCTGTAGCCAAAATTTTGACTGGTTAATGAAAAACAGGCTTAAGTGGATTATACACATTTAAACAATTCAGACCAGCTATCTAGATTATTTATGGAACAGATAAAATACATATAATAATTTATTACAGTTTTTCTCCATTGGTTTGGCTCATTTCTTGAAACAGAAATTACATTCTCAAAATTCTAAGATCATTTGGCAAAACAGTGTTACAGTTTAGCACAACACTATAGCTCACTTGCAAAAGCTCATATCTCTCCAAAAACAGTTCACTCATGCATCAAAACTAAATTCCTTTACCATATAAAAAGTCAGTGCCACAAAAATGGCAAATATCCTTCTCAATTGCTTTGGCTCATTTCTTGAAACAGACCGGACATTCTCAACACTCTTGGTGCTTTTGCCAAAATAATGTGGATGGTTCGGCACAACACCATGGTTCACCTGCAACAGCTCATACCTTTCCCAAAACAGTTCACTCGTGTGTCAAAACTAAATTTCCTTCTCATTTAAACAGTCAGTGCCCCCAAAATGCTTCGTCCCTTTGGCATTGTGTAAGCACTGCAAGTCAAAATGTTTAGATGTTTTGTCACTATGGCAAAGGACCACTAAAATATCCCTCATGTCCACCTTACAGTCTTAGCCCAGTCCTTCATTGACAATGGTTACTGTACTGTTTTTGTCTAGCTAACAGAATACAATTGTGTATAAAACTGAAAAAAAGAAATAGGATTTTAGGGTAAGAGTAGCCTCCAAGGTTTGACGTCACACATTGCACTCATACTGCCAAGGAAATGGTAACTCCTTTTTTTATTGTAATGATCAACCACACACAACGTAACTTCCATATATCAGAGCAAAAAGAAACTGTATACAGCATAATAAACTGTAATATAAACACACAAACAAAAAACTAGAGTGCTATAAATAAAGCTGGAGTTTCATAACAGTTCTTCACTGCCCGCCGTCCTCACCCTCCTGACCATCCACACGCTGCAGTCTGTGTGGCCACAGATTCTCGTCCACATCACAGCGTATATTCTCCCTTGCGATGCAACGAGGGAAGAAACGGTGTGAATGTCGCAACCATCCCCTACAATGATCTCCTGTTATATCTTCACATGCAGCGTCCATTGCATGGAGCAGGGAGCTCTGATCTTGAGCCCGATGCTCATACACTCTCCATCTCCAAGCGGAGAAAAACTCCTCAATAGGATTGAGGAAAGGAGAGTAAGGTGGTAGGAACACCATGACCATCCTTGGATGGGTAGTAAACCAGGCCCTGATGAGCGGGCCACGGTGGAAATTCACATTGTCCCATACAATGACATATTGTGGTAGGTGAGGCCCTACGAGACCTCTCTCATTTTCAGGGATCAAATCAAAATGAAGGCGGTCCAAGAAGATGAGGAGCTTCTGTGTATTGTATGGGCCAAGACTGGGGATGTGAGTGGCCACACCATTCTCAGATATGGCAGCACACATAGTTATATTGCCCCCTCTCTGGCCTGGGACATCCACTGTGGCCCGGTGGCCAATAATATTACAGCCACGTCTTCGGCCCTTGGCAAGGTTGAAGCCAGCTTCGTCCACAAACACAAGGATGTGAGGGGTCTCGTTTCCTTCCAATGCCATTATTCTCTACAATAGTGAAAAAAAAAACAAAAAACATCAAATCAGTCATACAGAAGAGTCATACACTACAGTTACAGACAATTACATAGGAATGTTCTATGTTCTCCAAAAGTTCAGTATACTACAGGCCACTACTCCAGTGGTTCCAAACCTGGGGTACATGTACCCCTGTGCAGAGGTAGTACAGGGGGTATTTGACAGAAAGGGGAGGGGGGAAATCATCAATGATAGACTTACTGAAATGTTACAGTAAAACCCACAGTATTAGATTTACATGGGAGGCCCTAATTGCAGCTCTTTAACCCTTTTTCTTATTTTATGTTATATTCCTCAAAATAAGGATTATACTGATAATTGCATCATATAGTAAGCTGCAGTTTTTAGGCAAAATGTTGAAGTCAGATAAATTAAATACTTTCATCCTGGATGACCTGGATACACAAATCAGGTAAAGTGGGTACTGAAGCCAAAAAAGTTTGGGAACCACTGCTTAATTGTAAAAAGGTTATAATGATGGACAACCAGTAACTGACTTACATGTACATACTGGTACCGCAGCTCTTTCACTCTATCAGAGTTCCTCTCAAATGGTACCCTGTAAATTTGCTTCATTGTCATCTGATGCTTCTTCAATGTCCGGTCAATTGTGGAGATGCTTATAGAGTTGACATTTTGGAATATGGCATTATCTTGTAGGATTGCAGCGCGGATCTGTCTCAATGTGATGGCATTATTTGCCATCATGTTACAGATCTCTTGTTCTTGTTGTTCATTGAGAAGTTGTTCTCTGCCACCCATGCAAGGTTGTCGTCCAATCCTAGATATAGAATTCAATGGACACTTCATTCGTACTGTATACCTTATGTATTCCTCACAGAATGAGTTACCTATGTAATTGTATTGTTGTTTTACACACAAGCACACACACAGTGTGCAGTGTCCTGTCCTATACAACATATAATTCCAAACATACTGTTTGATTGGTCATCTGAGATGTGTGAAACTCCTCCTTCATTAGTCAAGTTCTAGTTTCACCTGACTGTCAATTGCTGTAATAAATTGTAATCAAATGTTCCAAGGATTCACCTACTGTATGGTATTCATGGTATTATGGTCTTGACTAATTTTGACAATTGAACAGACTATTGTGCATGTAATGACTTATACAATGAAATGACGCTGACACATTTTGGAGAGAACAACCATTAGACTGAGAATTAACAATCAGTTTAGATCAACAAGATCTATTCACTTGGAAATTGTGCTAAATGTAGGCTATCTGTACTTAATCATTTGCAAAGATGTACTTAGACATTTGCGATTTGATGAAATGAATGAGAAATTCAATTTTGTTGTGAACAATTGCCAAGTGGTTTGGAGGTTTGTCCATGTTGTTTTGAGAATGTAATTTCTGTTTCAAGAAATGAGCCAAACCAATGGAGAAAAACTGTAATAACGATACCCCAAATATGATTTTGCATTAATAATAATAATAATAAGACTTAAAATACTGACTTCTTATTTTACAGCAGTTGTACCATTTTAATGGATTTATTGACATTAAGATAATAATAAAAAAAATATTGTTTTTGTAAAATACTGAAATAGTTTTTATTGATTTGTTTATTGGTATATTTAAAATAAATTAAAAATAATATGTTGTTGTTAATAATAATAATAATAACAACAACAACAACAGCAGCAGCACCAATAACAAAATATAATTTTACTTTATTTTTAAATTATAACATTTAAACTCAATTAAAAAATTACTATTATTATTAAAAATTATTACTATAAAAATTACTATTGCAATAATCATATTGTACTGTAAATAAAAGGTATTACATAATAATAATAATAATACTAATAATAATAATAATAACAATACTGACTTTTTATTTTACAGTGCAACAGGATTATTGTAATAGTAACTGTTATAATTTAGTACAATATATTATGTTAATATTTTGTTTTTAGTAAATACTTTATAATTTTACAGTATGATTGGATTACTGCAATCATAACATTTCTTTATTGTTATAAAACAATAAAATAAAAAAATAATTTTGGTTATTATTACTATTATTATTATTATTATTATTATTATTATATAGTGTCATTTTATTTTACAGTGCAATATGATGAATGCAATAGTTTTTAATAATAAAATAATTAATATTTTTAGGTATTATTATCATTTAAATTATAATATATATTATAAGAAATATAGAAATGTGTTATAATTGCAATAGACATATTAACAAACATATCAGTTATATAATATATTATAAATGTATTATTTCAATTGACTATTATTATTGCAATAATATTTTTGCAATATTTATTCAATAAAAAAAAAATCAGCCAAAATATAATTTTTATATTATTATAAGATGATAATAACATAAAGGTGTTGTATTTGCATTAATATAAATAAATAAAAACATAATACAATATTAAAAGCTCAATATTAATTAATAATAATATTAATAATAATAATGCTAATAATAATAATAATAATAGAATTAATATACTGAATTTTGACTTTACAGCAATTGTACCATTTGAATGGATTTACTGACATTTAAATAATAATAAATCATTATTGTTATTATTGTTGTTGTTGTTAAATACTAAAATACTTTTTATTGATTTGTTTATTGGTATATTTAAAATAAAGAAAAGATTTGTATAATAATAATAATAACACCAATAACAAAATATAATTTTACTTTATTTTTAAATTATAATATTTAAACTCAATTAAAAAATCGACTACTGCAAAAATCATATTGTACTGTAAATAAAAGGTCAGTACATAAGAATTTATTTTACAGTGCAACAGGATTATTGTAATAGTAACTGTTTTAATTTAAATAATAAAATAATCGATATTATTCTGGTTATTATTAAATTCTCACTTTTTATTTTACAGTGTGATAGGATTACTGCAATCATAACATTTCTTTATGCTTATTATAAAACAACAAAAGCAAAAAAATATTATTATTATCATTATTATTATTATTATTATTATTATTATTATTATTATTATTATTATTATAGACTAACATTTTGTTTTACAGATTTTTGCAATTTTGATTACTGCAATAGTATTTATTAATAAAATAAAATTAATATTTTGGCTATTATTATTATATGTTCATGTTCAATAATAATAATAACAAAATGTTAATAATATAATATATTAACTGTTTTATTATTTAAATTACAACAATTAAACAAATAAAATAAATAATAAATTAAAAACTCAATATTATTGCAATAATATTACAATGTTTAATATATATTTAATAAAAAGCCACTATTTATTAATAATTATAATAAAACAAAATATGAATTTTATTTTATAATTAAAAGTTCAATTACATTGTAATTGCAATATTTACATCAATATCAATTATTATTATTATTAATATTATTATTAATTCTAATTGTTATAACATTAAGGAAAATAAAATTAAAATGCTATAATATGAAAATACTAAATATTAAATATGTCGGCTATTTTTAATGTATTATTACTACTACTACTACTATTTATTGTTGTTGTTGTTCTTTGTTATTGCAGTTTATAGTAATAAACAAAATATTATTTTTACTTTAATGTAAAAATACCGATTACACAAATAAATAAAAACTCTTACTTTTACTGTAATCATATTGCACAGTAAAATAAAATTTCATATAAATAATAAAATATATATTTAATATTATTTTTATTTTAATTATAACAAATAAGCAAAAACATATAAAAATTGCAATAATCCAACAGTACTGTAAAATATAAAGGGAGTATTTAATAATAATAATAATAATAACTAATAATAATATTTAAAATAGTATTTACATTTCTTTAATATAACAGTTACAATTAACCGATGATGATGATAATAATAATAATAATAATAATAAAAGCTTTGCATTATCATTAATAAAATAATAATATAAATAACAAAATATATATTTAATATTATTTTTATTTTAATTATAACAAATAAGCAAAAACATATAAAAATTGCAATAATCCAACAGTACTGTAAAATATAAAGGGAGTATTTAATAATAACAATAACAGTAATAATAATAATAATAATATCTAAAATAGTATTTACGTTTCTTTAATATAACAGTTACAATTAACCGATGATGATGATGATGATGATGATAATAATAATAATAATAATAATAATAATAATAATAAGAGCTTTGCATTATCATTAATAAAATGTTAATAATAAAAAAAGATTGCTGTAAGGTAAAATATTTAGTATTTTAATCCTATAATTACAATTATTATTGTTATTATTATTATTATTATTATTCTTTTTTTTTACTCAGTTTTACAAGATTATTACAATATATTTATATTACAATATTATTATTGCAATTACAACATTTTATTATCATCTTAGAATTTTATTAATTTATATTTTGGCTTTTACTGAATAAAAAAAGAATAATTTTATTGCCTTTTTATTGAATAAATATTGCAATAATGTTTTTGTATTTTAAATAAAAAAAATATAATGGATATATTATTGATATTTGTGTTGTTATGATTAATGCAATCATAACGTATATATATCTTTATCTTACAATATTTGTTATAATTTACATTATAATAATACACAAAATAATAATTTATTTTCTTTTAAAATACTAACTTTTTTAGTGCAACAGGATTATTGTAATATTCAGTATTTTTATTCAGGTTTTTATTTTTATTTTTTTACTTGGTATAAAATTAATATTTATAAATGTTATTATTATTAATATTATTAAATACATTATTAACTTTAATACAATATAAACTTAATTATTAAACCACATTAACTATTTAACTATGAAAATATTTTAAAATATATTCTGACAGCTTTATTTTATTTAAAAAGATCATAATTGAATACAGCTGTCACAGATGTGTGTATGAAGAGGAAGCGCACGAAGACGAGTATAACACGACAGGTCTTTAATAAATCCAAACAGGTAAATCCAAGACAGGCAGGTGAACACACATCAAAGCAACCTTAAGATTGGACACAGACATAGAACTGAATACAACTTATAAAGGGTGGCTAATGAGACACAAACAGGTGAAGGGACTAGACTAATTAGGACACAACGAGGGCAGGAAGAACCAAATATGGGCACAGCAGGGAAAAACCAACATAAACAGTCCAAAGGGGTGTTACAACAGCTTTACTGTAGTTACAATTATATATTTTATTAAATGCTGTGATTAATGTCATATTTTATAATGTCAGAAGTTAATTTCAGTCAAGTGAGGAATCGATTATATTCATGATACAAACATTAATTAAAATCTGATCTCAACTTGATTTATTATTGTTTTATTATTTCTGCACAAAAACAACAGAGAAATGAATGACATGATCTTCATCAAGATGACATTTTAATACTAATAAAATGAATGATTGACGAGACACAACAATAAAAACACAAATAGACTCACACACACTGATCTTACTGTCTATATGGTGATTTCTGACACATTTATTCTGTTATTTGAGTGACAGAAGTTGAGCTGCAGTATTAATGTCATGAAGAGACTCAATAACATCTCACTCTTACTGATTCATCAGCAGCTCAAAGCATTATGGGTAGAATCTCTCATCAGTCTGTTCTGATTCATCAGCACAGTTTCACTGATGATCCAGGATAAACCCTGAACCCAGGATAGAGCGACTGAGTGAATGTGGTCTGGACTGTGTGGATGAGACTCATTGTGTCAGAGACGCTGTAGAAAGACAGAGTTCCTGCACTCACATCCACATACACTCCTATTCTATAGATATTATTATCATCCACATACAGTCCTGTTCCACGACTGATGATGGGCATCACAGGGAAAATAGTCACCATCTTATTGTGTGTGAATGAGTAACCAAAGAAAGTGCGGCTCAAAGTCCAGGACTGATCATTAGATCCAAACAAACACTCAACACCCCGTCCCTTCCTGCTGATGCTCTTATATGACACTGATATCTCCACACGTCCACTGCACTCAATCTCCCAGTAACAGCGTCCACACACACTCTCTCTACACAACACCTGATACACACCATCAAATCTGTCTGGATGATCAGGATACGACTGATTCTTTCCCACATGTGTCACCTTTCTGTTCTCCTCAGACAGAATGAGTTTAGTGTTTGCTGTGTTTGGATCCAGTGTGAGAAAACAGGCATCTGAACACAAGAACAGACACATTTATAACACAACAACAATCACTACAGCTGTGTGTGTGTGTGTGTGTGTGTGTTTGTAGACATACATTTTTTCAGTCCTGCTGTAATCCTGGATTCTCCTCCATGATCCACACTGGAAAACACACACACACATTCCGACAGTCAAAAACTGTTGCTATGCAGTTGCCTAGATACTTAGAGTGGTTGCTACATAGTTGCTAAAGTGCTTGGGGTGGTTTCTAGCCTGTTGTTTTGCAGTTGCCAGGGTACACAGAATGGTTAGGCTGTTGCTAAGGTACTGGAGGTGGTTGCTATGCAGTTGCTAAGGTACCTAGGGTGCTTACTAGACTGTTGCTATGCAGTTGTCAGGGTACTTGGGTGGTTGCTATGCACTTGCTATGGTACTTGAGGTAGTTGCTAGGCTGTTGCTATGCAGTTGGCAGGATACTTTTGGGTGGTTGCAGTGATGTCGATAACATGTTCTGGCCGGTTGCTATGCAGTTGCAAAGGCACTCAGTGTGGTTGCTATATATGTGCTGGGGTGTTCTGGGTGGTTTCTAGAGTGTTGCTATGCAGTTGCTAAGGTACTGAGGGTGGTTGCTAGGCTGTTGCTATATGGTTGTAATGATTCTTGCTGTGTGGTTGATAACACATTCTGGGTGGTTGCTAGGCTGTTGCTATGTTGTTGTCAAGGTACACAAGGTGGTTGCTAGGGTATTGCTGTGCAGTTGCTAGGGTACATGAGGCGGTTGCTAGTAGGGCTGTGTATCCCCATATATCTCACATTCAGTAGGGCAACCAGACATCCCGGTTTTTGTTGTCCTGTCCCCGACTGGATCTGTCCCCAAAAATGTCCCTGTTTTACAGCACATTCAAAACAACCTGCAAATGCACTGTGAAAGCTCAACCAATGTCAGCAGCTGGTAATCATGTGATTGTGATTATTTTCAGCAGCAGAGGCGCTGTGAGCTATTACTGATTATTTGGATGAGAGCAAAACGCAATTATTGTCAAAAGAGACACCGTTATTGGTTTCAAGGTAGTAACATACTAACATTACAGGTAAAACAAACTAATAGGGACTGTTTGTGTTCACTGTACAACAACACACGTGATAATGTTGCAGGATTGTTTTACACACAATATTAAACATTCCTGAAACTTCCATCATCACAACTAAAAAATGAGAATAATATACAGTCGTGGTCAGAATTGTTGGTGTCCTCAGTAAATATGATCAAAAAGGCTCTGAAAATAAATCTGCATTGTTTATTCATTTGATCTTTGGTACAAACTCTCACTTAGCAGATATTTCAGTATTGCGCATGACTGAAGCTCTGTTTCGGGGATTACGTCTCTTTATATCAGGCAACCTCAGTTGTGTTCCTCTGTGGCCACATTAAACCTTGTTGTAGCCTTTTTATTGTACTTCATTATTTTTTAGTAACCTTGCACGTTTCCACTAAACACTGTTCTTTGCACATGTGCTGCAGAATTGTTACAGAAACAACTGTATTTTATTTAAGGACCAATTCTCACTATTAACTAGTTGCTTATTATCATGCAGATTCTGTATGACTATATATTTTGGATCCTTTAATCCACTTCATACTTAACAGCTGGAGTTTGAATAATCTTGTCTCATTTGAACATCCTGTGAATGTAAGGTTACGTTTACACGTCAACGATGTAGTCAAAAACTGAAAAGTTTTTCACTTGCATTTTTAAAAATGTTTTACATACTCTATACATGACAACGTTTTCCAAATGATTCATGTTTACACATATCCAAAAACTGCCAAAAATGCTGTATTAAGTATGCCAGGCCAGTACAGAGGTAGCCAGAGTCAGGTCGGTTGTGGCTGAGTGTCGGCTGCGTGCTGGCCAGAAGTGAGCCAGCTTTGGCCCAGTAATGGTTGCCAGATATGGCTAGGCTTGTGATCAGTGGATCTGGCCTGATTATGGTTGAGAAATGGCACATTCAGCCTCATTCAGCCCTACTATGGGCCATATGTGTCAGTCCCAAAAATGTAATAAATTCTGGTTTTAATGCTTGTGTGAATATTTGCTCCCCAGAATGCCTAAACCTGCACACACACACACACACACACACACACACACACACACGTACGTTTGTTTTTGTGAATTGTGGGGACTTTCCATAGACTTCTATAGATTTTATACTGACCAAACGATATTGTCTATCCCCTAACCCAACCCTAAACCTAGCCCTCACAGAAAACATGTTTGCATCGTTACACTTTCAGATAAACACCATTTACTATTTTTAATCAGGCCGGTCCCCACAATGTCAAAAATTTCAGGTTTTACTATCCTTGTGGGGACATTTGGTCCCCACAATGTAGCAAAAACAAGTAACCAGTCCCGTGAGACCCAGGATCTTTCTTCAGGTCCATACCCCTCCCAGTTGACGAGATATTCCAACCGGCCCCCTCGACGCCGTGAGCTCAGGATCTCGTGGACGGTGTATATGGAAGGTGGTTCCAGGATCTCCGGAGGAGGGGGCTCCACTTCAGCTCCCGGTTGTTCTGTGGCAGAGGGATAACAAGGTTTAAGAAGGGAGACGTGGAAGGTGGGATGAATACGATACCTTGGTGGGAGCTGAAGTTGGAACGTGACATCGTTGATGCGTCTCAGGATCTTGAACGGACCAATGTAGCGGGGACTCAGCTTACGACAGGGTTGACGGAGGCGGAGATCCCGTGTAGACAGCCACACCTGGTCCCCTGGTTGGAATTCGGGGGCCGGTCTCCGTCGGACGTCTGCAAAGCGATTTTGTCGTACAGCCCGTTGCAGATGGTGATGAGCTGAGTCCCACACTCTCTCGCTCTCTCGAAACCAGTGGTCTACCGCTGGAACATTAGAGGGTTCCTCCGTCCAGGGAAACAGCGGAGGCTGGTACCCGAGTACGCACAGAAACGGTGTTAAGCCGGTGGTATATTGGCGCAGGGAGTTCTGTGCGTACTTGGCCCACGGGAGGAACCTGCTCCAGCAGTGTTGGTCCGTGTGACAGTATGCCCAGAGGTAACGTCCGAGCTCCTGGATCTTTCTCTCTGTCTGGCCGTTAGTCTGTGGATGATATCCAGATGATAAGTTAACTGTTGCACCAAGTAATTTGAAGAAAGCTTTCCATACATGAGAGATGAATTGAGGTCCCCGGTCCGACACGATCTCCTCGGGCAAGCCGAAGTGGCGGAAGAGATGTTGGAACAGAGTTTCAGCAGTTTCCATCGCCGTAGGCAAACCTTTCAAGGGAAAAAACTTGCACATTTTAGAGAATCGATCCACCATGACCAGAATGCAAGTGTTACCTTCGGCTGCCGGGAGATTGGTCACAAAGTCTACTCCGATGTGGGACCAGGGCCTCTGTGGGATGGGTAGTGGAACCAGTTTGCCTGTAGGGAGTTGACGTGGAGAAGTAGACATGGCACAGACAGAGCAACTCTGGACGTACCTGATGGTATCTCGGCGCATACTGGGCCACCAGTAACGAGATTGAAGGAGCGAGAGGGTCCGTTGGCTGCCAGGGTGTCCAGAGCCCGGAGACCGATGAGCTGTGTCCAGAAGGTTTTGACGTAGGGCGAGAGGGACGAAGATCTTGCCTTCTGGACATTCCGGCGGAGCAGCTTCCTGGAGAGTGGCGCTACGGATGTCCTCGTCCAACTCCCAAACGATGGGACTGATGATGAGGTTGGAGGGTACAATGGGCTCTGGTTCAACGGGTTGTTCTGTGGAATGGAGTCGGGATAGAGTGTCCGCTGAGATGTTCTTAGAACCAGGTCTATAGGTGATCTTGTAGTCAAATCGTGTGAAAAACAGAGCCCATCTGGCTTGGCGGGGGTTGAGTCGTTTGGCCTCTCGGATATATTGAAGATTCTTATGGTCAGTTATGATGGTGAATGGATGTTTTGAACCCTCCAACCAGTGGCACCACTCGTCCAGGGCAAGCTTGATGGCTAGAAGCTCTCTATTACCCACGTCGTAATTCTGCTCTGCCGGAGACAGCTTGCGGGAAAAGAAGGCACAGGGATGGAGGAGTGGAGGCTCACCGACCGCTTGGGACAGTACCGCACCGGCTCCAGTGGTGGATGCGTCGACCTCGACCGTAAAGGGAAGTTCAGGATCTGGATGGTGTAGAAGAGGTGCGGTATGGTGTTGTTGCAGCCATGGACGTCCCAGGATTATGCTGGCGGTGGAATCCTCCAGTACCAGAAATTTGATGTCCTCATAATGAAACAGACCAACTTGCAAGGTGATGATGGGTGAAGAGTGTCGTATTTCCCATGCCCCTGTGGTTTTCCTTGGATGGTTTTCACTGATATAACTTGATGATGGGGTCGACGAGCCAGTTGAAGTTGATTCAGACAGTCTTGAGAGATGAAGTTGCCTGAAGAGCCGGAATCAACCAGCGCAGAAACACAGAGATATATTAGAAGTATGCAGCGTTACAGGTAACAACGTGAGAGAAGTTATTTCCACCTGTGTAGAGAGGGTACTCACCACGGGGCGTGGGGGTCTGATGGAACATTGACGGAGGTGATGACCAGGTTGTCCACAGTACAAACAGAGACCGTTCATGATTCTGCGGTTCCGTTCGGCACGTGACAAACGTGCGGAGTCGATTTGCATGGGTTCTGGTACTGGATGACAAGCAGCCACCGAGGCAGGCTGAGGAGCGGTAATAGGTGGCTGGCAAGCGGCTAGGTTTTGGGTGACTTTGGTTGTTCGTTGCAGAAAGGCCTCTAATCCAATGCTGTCGTCATACAACGCCATAGCAGCTCGGAGATCGGGATTGAGGCCTTGTCTGTAGGCCCCGAGCAGTGCTTTCTCATTCCAACCACTAGCCGCCGCCAGCGTACGGAAGTGAAGAGTGTAGTGATTTACCGAAGAAGTGCCCTGGTGTAGCCGGAAGAGTTGATCCGATGTAGCGAGTTCTTCTGTAGTTGTACTGAAAACTTCGGTGAAATGATTAGTAAACTGTTCGTAGGAATGAATGATCGGATTGTCTGCGTTCCAAATAGCTTTAGCCCACAGCAGGGCCTTACTGGTTAGGAGTGAGATGAGAAATGCCACTTTGGCGTCTTCGGAGGTGAACAGTTGTGGTTGCATCTTGATGAAGAGATTTACTTGAAGCAGAAAACCGCTACACTCAACCGCCTCTCCCGCAAACGTTGCGGGCATGGCCATGGGAGATCCTGAGACGGATGGCGGCGTCGATGGCTGTTGGAACGCCGCCTTCAAGGCATTCACCAACTCGGAGAAAGGGTTAGTAGTGGCGGGTGATTCGGTGCTCATGCTGTGTATTTCTTGTTAGCGGTCTGGTCTTCTGTCACACTCACACACACACAAGGGGATGGAGGAGACGAGAGATGAGTAGCAATACTATTCAACAATTTATTAAACAACGTCTTATTTAAAAAACAAAGCATTAAGCATGGAATGAAGTTCTTAACTGAATGTTTAGGCAGATTGTAGAAGTCCCAAAGTCCAGTATAAGAGCCACGCCACAGCATCGAGGGAAGGAGAGTTTGAATAGCATGTGAACGGTAGACCAGACAATGGGTAACTGGCAGAGTGTCCTCTTTATAGGGCGTGGCTCAACGAGGAACAGGTGCTGAGTGTTAGAACTCAGGTGACTGTGAACGAGTGGGTGGAGCTACCGGGTGTGTGTCAGATGAAGGTGGCAGTGGTGAATGCCTGACAATTATATTTTGAATACCCTATTACTCAAAAAGCTGTAAACTATACCATTTCACAGGCAGTGATATTCGGCAAAGAGAGCATTGCCAAGTAGTGACCATGCAGGGTGCCCAAACTTTTAAAGGACTTTTTGTCATTTTTAAACTGTAAAATTGTATTAGTTTAAAATTAAATCTACAACATAAAATCTGTAAAAAGTGAACTTTCTGAAATACCTGTTTAACCACATAAAGTGTTCTTCTTCTTCTTCTTTGTTTACCTATGTTCATCTTTTTTCCATACGTAGTGTTAACACTAAGCTTTATGTTTAAACAGGCAAAATTGTACCACATATACCAGCCTGACATTTTTTCCACCTTGCCATCTCTTTAGAAATGTCTTGGTTTCTGCATCCAGCACACTGCAGTATTTGCATATAGATATATATATATATATAATATATATATATATATATATATATATAAACTGCAGTGTTCTGGATAGAGAAACTGAGAAGTTTATAAACAGATGACACGGAAGAAGAGAGCAGGCCCTACAACAAAGAATTTCTTCCTAAGATTTGCTCCAAATGTTGTTAACATTTACCACTGACATCACTGAGATCGGACTAACCATATGTCAATATGCGTCTCTCTCTTTCATTTATTCTGTCCCTCTTTTAGGATAAACTTGAGGTCTTAAGAGTTATTAAGAGTTTCTGTAGTGTTTATATGTATTTGTTCATGTCACTTTTTACAATGGTAAATTCAAATAAATTCTCATTTCTTATATTTATATGGTGTCATTCTTACTGTGTGTGTGTGTGTGTGTGTGTGTGTGTGTGTTCTGTTATATATGGTTTATGAGGACACAAATGTGTATAATGACATGGGTACTACAACGTAAACATGGTTTATGAGGACACTTCCTGTGTCCCCGTAAAACAAAAGGCTTAAAAAACATACTAAACGGTGTTTTATGAAATTCAAAAAGTGTGCACAGTCTCCTGTGATGGCTAGGTTTAGGTGTAGGGTGATAGAAAATACGGTTTGTACAGTATAAAAACCATTACGCCTATGGAGAGTCCCCGTAAACCACAAATGCAAGAATGTGTGTGTGTGTGTGTGTGTGTGTGTGTGTGTGATATTTGTTGTTCATATTAATTAAATAAATATAGGCCTGTATTTCATATACATTTCCATTTGGAATCCAGACCCAGGCCAGTTTCAGCTAATTGTATAATCTATGCTGGCGTCACTGTGGCTCGATGCCGGCGGTGTCGGCTCCGTTTCGGCACCTGGACTCGAAACGATTCTGGCACGTCATTCATTCATTCCCATGATTCACAAGAGTCCGGCAACTGTAACTGGCCCAAGTTATTTCTTTCGGCTTGCTGGATTTGGGCCGTTATTGGGCGAGATTATTTTGGCTACCTGGGTAGTTGGCGCTGTCACCTTGTTAGTAAATAGTACCTGTAGGGAAGTAAAATCGACACGTATTGTGCATGTCTACATACCAAACCCGTACTACGCACACACATGACGTCACCGTCACCAAAGATTCCCATATTGGATGTTTACACAGAAATAACAACGGTGGCATTTTCAAAAACTTGCACATTGAAACCTATGTTCAAAATGATGCATTTTCAGTCCCCAATGTAAACAAACAGGCGAAACACGTAAAAAGTTTCCAGTTTTTGTCTGAAAACATTATGTAAACAGCCCGTAAGTCAATGAGATTTTTCCCAGTTTTAATTGTCATTTTTATGAAAACCATAAATCTGATCAGTTAGAAAATATAATAGCATACTAAATCAGAACAGTCTGAGGATCTGAGCTGTATTTGGTGGATGAACTGTATCTTGAAAACTCCAGAAGATGCATTTTAAAAGTCTCAGAAGAAGAAGAAGAAGAAGAAGTCAATCTAGTTACCAAGACAACCTAATCACAATTTTGTTGGGAAATTGTGTTTTATATGACTAAAGTTACTGCATACTAAAATGTATTTAAATTGATTTCCAGGTCTCTTATTTTCAAAGTTGTATATCTTTTTTCTTTTTGGCCTATTTAAAGGGCATTTTCCCCTAACCATATTAAATGTAACCAATCTTTCCACTGCAGAAAAAAACAGAAGTAGCTGAAGTGGCATTTAAATGCATTTACACATTTAATGAAGCTAAAATGTAGCATGAAAGCATTTACATTGTAAAATTGCCACAGTATAAATAATGTCATGATCTTGGTGTTTAAAATCAGTTTTTTTTTAATATAAAAATATGAAATGTTGAAAAAAAATACAAAGATAAGCTACTTTTCAATATGAAAGTAAACCACCAACAGATGGCAGCAAGTGACTGTTTTAATGAATGAGTCACTGAGTCATGACTTCAAACCATAGACTGTAAAAAACATGGATATAGTGTCCGTGACGTCACTCATAGATTTCTAAAGAGCGTTTTTGAAGCCTAAAGAGGGTGGGGCTGACCACCGCCATCTTGGCAGCGCGTCACTCCCGGATAATCGAAAATGGGCAAAAAGGCGGGACATGGGTGAAACTGATGTCCCTAGTTGCTGAAACCACGCCCGCCTAACTCGACAGTAGTGACAGCAGCGCTGCACTTCATTAGACAAACAAATGAGATAGATCGTGATCTAACAAACTGCTCCATAAAGCACTGTAAGCAAGCAACAATTAGATAACTTGGCAGCAATAATTAATCGTAAATAATCTTAAGGTTTTTTTTTGATGCATATTATTCACTCAGTGCCAGGTGTCAGTCTATATTTCTACACATGTGAGGACTGCTGTGTCAGCGTAGCATGTATTACACATAAAATCAGTAACAGTTCGCAATTAAATCCCTTTTCTACCTTTTCTTGTAACTCGATAAAATCCTTGGCAATGAACGTCATCAGAGATGTTTAATTCACAATCATTCTGAGGATTATTCCTACTTGCTGACGTTTATCAATCCACCGTCGTTCTTATAGATTAGGCTATTTTCATTTAATTCAGTATGTTTTGCATCCTTTAATGTTAGCGAACATTGCAAATAAATTGGCTGCAAAACGGTATTAACTTTTAGTCTGGTCGTTATGGTCAGAATTATAAATTAAATCACATTATATCCTATGAGGTAATGAATGCTCACTAGATTTTACACAGATGTTACTATAATGATTCTGTAAATGGTGATCAGCACCCAAATATTGTATATAATGTGGTAGTTACTGCCTTTTACCTTGGCGTGGCATCTCACTTTTTGCAGACAATGCAAAGGAGTACAATAACTTCAAAATAGCGGCAAAAATCAAGTTTGAGATCATTTTCATTAAAACATCTAATTGCCAGATTTCCATTGTCCTACCTATAATTAATTTTTCTGGAAAAATAAAAATCCATTTTTCTCAGTTTCACACTCCAATGAGTCTTTTGCCTTGCACGGTGCACTGGTTACAAAACCGGTTATGTCTGTGAAGGCAAACAGCTAGGAAAGAAATTGCATGTTTATATTAGATCTGTTTGGCAGCAGTGTAATATACAGTAAATAAATAAATAAATCCACTGCTCTCTTGTCTCCTCTGAGGCTGGGAAAAACACAATGGCAGTGCCGTGGGTGGAAACGTGCAGATTATGGGGCGGTAATATTATAATAAGACTCCTTTCTACGTCACAGGGGGAGCGAAATCTGACGCACTCATTTTTTTCCATAAGCTTGCAGAGAAAGTCTTACCAAAACAAAAGTTACTGGGTTGTCCTTTTTTTCTTGTTTTCTGGGTTGGTAATCCGGAGACCCGATTATAGTTCTTAAAGATGGAAAAAGTCCTATTTTTATGTCACCTTTAATACATGCTAGAATCATGATACCAAAAATAATAAATTCATTAGAATTAATTATTATTTTAACTCTTAGCAGATCTCCCATCCAGGTACTGATCAGGCTCAACCCCGGCAACCAGTGTGTTTGCTGCTGGCAGTGCAAACATTATTTTCTATAAATTATCAATTGTGAATGATATATATATATTGAACGTATTACTTAAACATCACACAATAAAGTATGAAAAAAAAGCTTTTATCAGTAAGTTTGATAGTGAAACACTACGTATACAGACAGTTAGCTCATTAGCTAACTTCCCATTAATGTAAACCTAATTATACAGTTAACTTGCAGGCTTATATCATAGATAGTTATTTAAAATCATATTATTATTATTTAGTGTTTTTTATTTTATTTTATTTAATTTTGAAAATCCTGTTTATATTATAATCTACATGGTTTAATCAGAGCTGTAGTGAGGGTCACTGACATTAATTTCCAGTTGGACAGGATACAAACAGGATTTCTAAGAGAAGACATCTGTGATGTGGACCTGTCTGAAGTGACTATTACATGAAAAATAAGTTATACTGCTGTTTAATCGTTTCTTTTAGAGCTTGTGGGTCAGTATGATGTGTTTGTGCGTGTCTTGTAAGCTCGGTGCAGCTGTTTTTACAGTTAGAAAGCAGCCAGCATGTGATTCTAACACTAGCAGACTTGGTGATTATGAAAATTATCAGACAAGATTTATGTTTGCAATATAATTGTAACTCTAATATAAAATGGTCTCTCCATTATAATAACGTGTTGTCATGACTTCAGTCTGTGTTTCCACTAAGTACAGTATCCTGACAAGCAAGTGCTGATAAATATCATACTGTTCTGCTTGGTCTAAAGAGATGAAGACACAAAGAGATCAAGATCTGCTTATTGATAATAAGGTCTTTGGTAGTCAGTCATCTACTACTAGTTAAACAGCAGCTCTAATTTCTTCATTCAGCTCTAATTACTTCATTCAGAGGAGAACCGGTCCCCAACTGAGAATGAAAGGTTTTTTTCTCCATTTCTGTCACCTGATGGAGTTTGGGTTCCCTGAACTGAAGAGCTGCTTTACAGCTGAATCACATCCTGCAACACTGAGACTGGTATTGAACTGAATTGTATAAAGCACTGTAGAAATGAAGGTGACTTGAAGGAGAAGTCCACTTCCAGAACAACAATTTACAAATAATTTACTCACCCCCTTGTCATCCATGATGTTTGTGTCTTTCTTTCTGCAGTCGTAAAGAAATCATGTTTTTTGAGGAAAACATTTCAGGATTTTTCTCCATATAATGGACTGATATGGTGCCCCAATTTTGAACTTCCAAAATGCAGTTTAAATGTGTCTTCAAACGATCCCAAATGCGTTTGTAAACGATCCATGCCGAGGAAGAAGGGTCTTATCTAGTGAAACGATCTGTCATTTACATTAAAAAAAAAATACAATTTAAATACTTTTTATTCTCAAACGCTTGTCTTGCCTTGTAGTCCTTGAACTCTGTGTATTCTGACTCAAGACAGTTAGGGTATGTCGAAAAACTCAGACCGTATTTTCTCCCTCAACTTAAAAAATCATTTCAAAATCATCCTACATCATTGGAGAAGTTCCAACCCAGTCTTTGCAAAGTGAACATGCAAAAAAGATCAAACACCCTTAGCAAAAAAAGGAAAAAACAGCGATATAGGACAATTTGGAAGTTGAGGGAGAACATGAGATGGGAGTTTTTCAACATACCCTAACTGTCTTGAGTCAGAATACACAGAGTTCAGACAGAGTAAGACAAGACGAGCGTTTGACATTAAAAAGTATATAAATTGTATTATTTTTATTAAAATAACCAATCGTTATACTAGATAAGACCCTTCTTCCTCGGCTGGGATCAGCTGGGATTTACAACTGCATTTAGGATCGTTTGAACCCACATTTAAACTGCATTTTGGAAGTTCATAATCGGGGTACCATATCAGTCCATTAAATGGAGAAAAATCCTGAAATGTTTTCCTCAAAAAACATAATTTCTTTACGACTGAAGAAAGAAAGACGTGAACATCTTGGATGACAAGGGGGTGAGTAAATTATTTGTAAATTGTTGTTCTGGAAGTGGACTTCTCCTTTGACTTGTCTTATTTTGTGGTGTACTGTCATCTGTGCTCCCTGTGTTTTTTCTCTGTGTTTCTCCCATTTCTTTGTCAGGATGCTGATCACAGCAGCTAAGAAACATTTTCCAGAGTGCTGTCTCTGTCCTGCCCAACTTTTTTGTTGAAACTGTTGTGTATTCTTATGGTTTAGTTTTTTTTGTTTGTTTGTTTAATCTGAGGTAATGTCAACTAATTTACTGTAATAGTGATATCAACGTGTAACTTGTAATATTCAAAGTTAGGCCTTTTTGGTTCCTTTATTTACAAGTTGTTAATGTGTGCAACATAAACTATCATTTTGATTATGTTTGTTTCTACCTTTTATGAAATCTGTAGGAAGGTTGCTGCCATTTTTGTTGTGTTTTCACTGTCTGCTACTGTTTTGTGGCCAGTTAGGGAGTTAAAGTAATGTTTTTTTTGTTATTTTGTTTTGTCTGAACAGTTTATTTTGGATTTTACTCCTCAAACTAGTGATCTTTAATGTTTTTAGATTGTTGCATCCACTAGAAACTGCTAGACTTGTATAGATATACAGAGACACTGAAATGTTTAAACAATAAAACCCAAAAACTTCCTCCTGCTTGACATACTTGAGTTTGCAGTTTGGATTCTTCAGTTTTTCAGAAAGCAGCTTGACTCCTGAATCTCCTGGGTGATTGTAGCTCAGATCCAGTTCTCTCAGGTGTGAGGGGTTTGAACTCAGAGCTGAAGACACATAATTACAGCCTTTCTCTGTCACCATACAGCCAGACAGCCTACAAAAACATACAACAACAGTCCACATCACATTAGTGTGTTTGTTGTTCCTTCTTATATTGAACTGATTATTCAATAAAAACAACTGGTCACAAAAAATTTGCTCCCCTAAGCAGTCAGCGGAAATAGCCAGATTCAAAGCTTGTCGCAAATGACTTTTTGTCCAAAAAAAAAATCCTCAATCGTGTGTTGTCATTAAGATTAATTTACTGTCCCTGGTCACATCAGAGCCCGCGAGATCCCAAATCATAAGTATCAAACATGTCTGATATTTATGCCTCTTGATCATGCTGCCTCTGATGTGATACCTGTGATAGTTCCCCAGATCTCAATCTAATCAAGCGTCTGTGGGATGTGCTGAACAAACAAGTCCGATCCATGGAGGCCCCTCCTCACAACTTACAGGACTTAAAGGATCTGCTGTTAACATCTTGGTGCCAGATATCAGATATTCGGGGGTCTAGTGGGGTCCATGCCTCGATGGGTCAGGGCTGTTTTGGCAGCAAAAGGGGGACCAACACAATATTAGGAAGGTTGCCATAATGTTATGCCTGATCAGTGTATACATACACATACATATATACGTTTACGTGTGTGTGTGTTTATTTGCTGTCGTACATGAATTACACTGAATTATTGATCCTGCCTTTCATTTACATCTGGAAGAGAAATTCATCTGCGTTTTATCTACACTACACACATCCTGTGTTTACGTCATAAAAAAACAAAAATGTGAGAAGGATGAATCTATGCTTGACAAGCTCCTCTCATCTTCTCCACAGGTCTCTTCCTTTGTGACTGGTGATGTTGTTCTGGACCATCATATCAATAATGCTCTTGTTCCATTTAAAATAATCTTGATTGACGACCTGAATGTTCTCAAACTTCAATTATGAATAATTTGGACATTTACATGTAAAGAACAGAAGTTGTCCCAGGAGGACAATATTCACAATATTCATAAATATAGGATTGTTTTGACAAACTCTTTTAAAGACTCTTCTAAAAACTTTAGATCTGTTCCCTAGCATCTAAAAAAAAGACGTCATGATTTCTTACGTAGTCTATTAGGGTAACTTTGATTTCATTTGAAATTTGTCTTTACCTTCTACATATCGTTTCACCTCGCTCTACAGTTCTTCTCTGTCCATGTCTTTGTACAGTTTCTGCTCTTGCTCTTTCCACTACACCAATGTTCTCCTCTCCACTCGTCTCTTCTCCCTCTCCTTCTCCTCTCTTTTTATATTCACCTCTCTGCTCATCTGTCTACCTGTTCCACTCTTCTTCTTCTCTCTTTCGTTACACACCCAATTCTATTCACTCTACCCCCTTTTAGACTTAAGACCTGTTTTGCACACAGCTTCTCGATGGTGCTCCTAGCTTGTGCAGTACTGTCAGAAGTTATTCTTGAAAATGCAGCAGTTTTGCAGTTTGCAACCAGATTTATCTAGCCTTATCACCAAATGACTACAGCCCCATTGACTCCCTCTGCCAATGCATTGATGAAATTAACAGTTGAATGTGCCAAAACTTTATTCCGTTAAGTAAGGGATAATGACGCTTCGCGTCGGGTCCTGATCACACTGTCGGGGCTTATTTCTGCGATAACTACCGGCTGCCTGTACATTATCCCGCTTATTACACGGCTACTTGCCACATCAGGAAAAAAAACTGGACATTTATATGAATTTGAAACATTTTATTGGCATATTTGTTTTAAATTAACATTTTTATCCTTCCGCGAAACGATATAGTACCACGTGACTAACATTCAAACGTTAGTAAGAGAATTTATAACATCTACATATGAATATATAATAACGGATGTATTTTATTTATTTACAAGTATTAAATTGCACGTTTCCATTAATGGTGAACTGTGACATTGTAAATGTGGTCCCAGCGGGGATGTTGAAGTTGATGTTTTTGGTAGAGTCAGCGAAAGTTTTCTCTATGGACTCTTTGTTGATGGCACCTAAAAAACATAGAAATAATAAAAAACTTATCATTAAACTATGTTGGTGATTGAATTTTATGATAAATATTATATTTAATACGAACACTTACTGCTTGCCAAGCTGTTGTCAGGATTTGATGAGAGTATACTGCTCCATTTCTGTCTGTCAGCGGTGGTCGGAGTCCAGTAAGTCTTTAGACTGCTTTCACATCTATGTCCGGTCACAGTCATAATCTCTCTTGTTTCCAATCCGGCACGCGAGAGAAGTTGCACAGCCGTGCTTCTTAAACTGTGGTTTGTGTATCTTCGTGAGAGGCCAGCTGCTTCGCTGATTGTGGGCATCATCTTGGCAAGGTAGTTATGTCCCATCGGCTCTTTAGAGTACCAGACTGTTCTTTTGTTCAGTGTTTCCTGGTTTTGTCGTAGTGGATGAAGATAAAATGCGTCTGCGTCTGACAGACAGAGTGCCAGGTATTTTTTGAAAGTAGCAACAGGACACTTAGGGTTGTTGGGTTCAGCGAAGATGCAGCCTCTCTAATTTTCTTCACATGGATCTTTCGGGTCTTTGTGGTTTTTAGTCTCTGCATTGTGGGACAGAGTAATGTATTCGGTGCCATTGTCGTCACATTTCATGGTAAAAGAATCCCTTCTTAAATCTCGGTTCCCTTCTCTGCCTCGTCTTGCTAGATGTAGTTGTACATCAAACCACACTTTCCGAACTAGACCAGTTGCTGTGTCTGGCGACAGCACATCGGAGTTTCGTATTAGATGCATGTCTGCTGGTGAGATCGGTGGATGATGGTGACTAATGTCTTTGCCAGCTTTACGAATGGCTTTAATTGTAGATTTAAAAACTGCATTGCTGGAGTTGAAGGTTGGACTTTTCAGGATATCAAACTTTTTAAAATATCTGGCAATGCCAGTCCTGATGGCCATATAGCTGGCTATTGAATAAATCTGACCCTTCGCACTTTGAACAGATGCATAAAATGATCGTAATAAAAAAGCTCTCTGTGTCTTGTCGTTGTTTGTTCTTCGTAGTTCAATTTTCGTTTTTTCGTCTTAATTGGGGAGTCATTTGATTCGTCTGAATCTATCCACTGTTCAAACGTTTTGTTTTTACCGTACATGTTAAAATTAATGTCGAAATTTTCCATTGTTAATTGTGGTTGTCCAGTGTTTGTCACAAGATGGCGCCAAACGGTAATCTTTGTTGGCGCGGAGGGATTTTAAACATACAAGTAGTACCGGCTATGCGTTATTACTTTGGAGCGGTTATTATTTGAAAAGAACGAACCTGCAAATGTCTCAACTGACCAATCAGAATCAAGCATTCCAGAGAGCCGTGTAATAAACAAGGATAACTGCATATGGAAACAAAGATGAAGTTCTTAAGGTGAATGCATACCTTGACTCTAGGGGTTAAACTAAAAATCAAGTCAAGAATCTTGGTGTGATTTCTGGAGTCAGACCTTATTTTTAGAAGTCATGTCAAAGCAGTAACTAAATCAACACATTATCATCTCAAAAATGCTGCAATAATTAGATGTTTCCAGTCAAGACTTGGAGAGCCTTTGTCACCAGCAGGGTGGATTATTGTAATGGTCTCCTCACTGGCCTTTCCAAGAAGACCATTAGACAGCTGCAGCTCGTCCAGAATGCTGCTGCCAGAATTCTGACTAGAGCCAGAAAATCTGAGCATATTACAGCAGTCCTCAGATCCTTACTCTGGCTTCCAGTTACATTTAGGATTGAAGGATTTTAAAATATTATTACTCATTTATAAATCACTAAATGGCCTTGGACCTAAATACATCGCAGATATGCTCACTGAAAATAAGCCTAACAGACCACTCAGATCATTAGGATCAAGTAAGTTAGAAATACCAAGGGTTCAATCCAAACAAAAGGAATCTGCTTGTAGTTATTATGCTGCCAGCAGTTGGAATCAGCTTTCAGAAGAGATCAGATGTGCTAAATCAGTAGCCATATTTTAATCTAGGCTTAAAACACATAGCTGTGCATTTACTAAAGGAGCACTGTGCTATGTCCGAACTGATTGCTCAGTATTTTATGTATAATCATTTTTATTCTTCATACAATCCACATCTACAGACAATGTAGATGTAGACAATGTAGATGTAGACAGAGGGAATGTTTTTCTCTCTTGTTCTGGCATTGTGCTGAGAGCAGATTAAACATTGTTGACAAAATTCAATGGCCATTTATTGTGGTAGCATTTTGTTACTTATTTTATGGAAAACCAGTTACCTCAGTATCTCCAGCTGACAGTTTGGACTCTTCAGTCCTTTAGAAAGAAGTTTCACTCCTTGATCCTGCAGGTCATTGTTACTCAGGTCCAGTTCTTTCAGGACAGAGTTTGAGGATTTCAAAACTGATGACAAATTCCCACAAGACTGAGCAGTGAGATTACACATGGAAAACCTGAATAAGAAGAACACAGTAATTGAATACAGAATTAATCTTAGTGTGATTATTTTTAATAAATAAAAAATAAATAAATAAATAAATATTTTTTTATACTAATAAAAATACTAATAAAAAAAATAGTATTTCAAACTCCAACCTCAATATCTCCAGCTTAGAGGTTGGACTCTTCAGTCCATCAAAAAGAAGTTTCACTCCATGATCCTGCAGGTCATTGTTACTCAGGTACAGCTCTCTCAGGACAGAGTTTGATGACTGTAGAGCTGAAGACAAACTTTCACAGGACTGAGCAGTGAGCTGACACCCACACAGCCTGTAAAAGAGAACAAAACAAAAAGCCATATTAATGTGAATTTATCAGATAGGTTACATAGTTTATAATCTGGAGTGCATGTTTGTACTGAATAACACGTTATAATACGAACACAATACCAAAGCACTTCTATATCTTTTCAAAAATATTATAGTTCATTAGTAGTTTATAAACTGTAGTTAATACATTAGTAGGTTATATACAAATAGTGAGTTCATTTATTGTCATATATAATACTTTGTTGACAATTTATTAACTGCAGATTGTTCCCACTTTAGATTGAACATGTCATAAATTAAGTGCTTTAAACCACCTTTTATTGGACATTAATTGCACCAAAATTCAGTGATCCTTAAAATGTTTACAAATACATTAAGCACACATACACACATTGGGTTTCCATGTTTTATAGGGACCTTGCATAGTACACTGTATTAATTATACTGTATAAACTGTATATCCATTTGTCACTAACCCTAACTCTAAACCTACTCCTAATCCTAACTGATGTATTTTAACAATTTTAAGTTTAACTAACTGATGTATTTTGACAAATGCTTAATGTATTTGTACATTTTAAGAAACTCTTAATACTAATGCAATTAATGACCAATAAAGATTAAAACAATAAAACAATAAATGAAATTATGAAAATTAACCGAATACAGTGACAATAAATGAAGACCTCACTGTTTGTATATAGTCTATTAATATATTAACAACAGGTTATGAACTATTGAATAATTACAGTTAGCAAATAATTTGTAAATGCTTTTTTACTGTATACTTATATATATATATTTTAATTTACCACTTTATCTATTAAAATGTCATAAGTAACTTAAGTAAACACAAATCACAACATCTCCAAAGACTGAAAAAGTCTCAGGGTCAAATCCTGAAGGTTAAGCTCATAACTCATCTGTGCATTTGAGCTCAACACTGCAGCAAATTGTTCATGAATCAAACTGATCCAGTTCAACTCACTGATTCAGTGATGCAGTCACAGAAGTTGTCAAGTTATAAACACACTGAATCTGACCTACTGAAATGAGGCAAGAACCAAGAATAATATGATCCTCACAGCTGAGAATTTAACTGATAAAGTGAAAATAAAGCTATTGTAATAACTAAATCCACAAGGAAGGGAACATGTTTTTAAATTAACAGGAAAACATTTTTTGAACTTTTGAAAAAAGTAATTAGGCATTATTTCATTCTCATTACTGGGACACTGCATTACAAAATTCCAGGTTTTCCAGGATGGTTGGGAACCCTGACTGTTTTCTCATCAGGTTTTTTGAGTAGGCATTGTCTGTCTTGTGTTCTTAGAAAAGACACTGATACAATCATACTGCAATATAGACAAGGGACATATCTGCTAGCTATAATCTTTCAGGCCATTGTTACTCAGGTCCAGCTCTGTCAGATGGGAGTTTGATTGTTGTAGAGCAGAAGACACACTTTCACAGCATGTTTCATTAAAACCACACCTGTCAAATCTGCCAAACAGAATGTTTAGTTGGATAATTTTCAGTTTCTTTTCTGCAATAACTTATTGTACTCTAAATATTTGGGGAAAATATTTCACATTGTATTTTGAGATTTAATTATTTAGTGAAACAAAACGTTTAATTAAACAGCAGTCAGTGAAATTACTCACACTGCTTTTCTGCAGCATCTCACAGCTGGGATGAGTCTCTTGTAGTCTGAAGGTGATGTGAACCTCTTTGGGTTGAACTCATCCAGCACCTTCTCTGACATGAGCAGTACATATGTCAGCACTGTGCACATTGAAGATGAGAGTTTTCTTCCTGGATGTTCATCTGAACTGAGGTAACTTTGAATTTCCTCATATAATGAATGATCCTTGAGCTCAAGTAAGCAGTAAAATAGGTTAACTAAAGATTCATCTGAGATAAAATACTTATTTTGTTCTTGTTTAATGTATTCAGTTATTTTTGTGATGCTCTCTGTGGTGTCTTCAGTGTGTGTGATCAGGCCTTGGAGCAGGTTTTGACTGGATTTCAGTGAAATGCCCATCAGAAAGCGCAGGAACAGGTCCAGATGTCCTCTCTGACTCTTCATGGCTTTATCAACAGCCTTCTGCAGTAGCTTCTGCAATGTGATATTTTCTTCTGGCTTGTCAAAGAAAAACTGAAGCTCCTGCATGTTCTTGTTCAGGTAACAGACGAACACATGCACTGCAGCAAGGAACTCTTGAACACTCAGATGCACAAAGCAGTAGACTTTTGTCTCATGAAGTCCATCTTCCATCTTAAAGATCTCAGTGATCATTCCTGTGAACTCAGTGTCTTTACTCACATCAATACCACATGCTTCCAGATCTTCCTCATAGAACACAATGTTTTCCTGCTTCAGCTGTTCAAATGCTAGTTTGGCTAGCTTCAAAATCATTTCTTTATTTGAACGTAAAAGCTTTGTGCGTTGTCTTTCTGCTTTTTCATCATATTTCTGGCTCTTCATGTTCATCTGTATCAGCAGGAAGTGAATATACATTTCAGTAAGTGTTGTGCTGATGTTCACTTCACTGTTCTTGATGAGAATATTTTGAAGTACTGTGGCCGTGATCCAGCAGAACACAGGAATGTGGCACATGATAAACAGACTACGAGACGTCTTAATGTGTGAGATGATTTTGGAAGCCAGATTCTCATCTGTGATTCTCTTTCTGAAGTACTCCTCCTTCTGTTGGTCAGTGAATCCTCGCACCTCTGTAAATAAACCTACGTACTCAGGAGGGATCTGATTGGCTGCTGCTGGTCGTGATGTCACCCACACAAGAGCTGATGGAAGCAGCTTACCTTTCACCAGACTTGTAAACAGCACATCTACAGACGATCTTTTCTCAACCATCTTCAATTCTTCACTTTTAAAATTCAAATGCATTCGACTTTCATCAAGTCCATCAAATATAAATGCAAGTTTATATTCTGTATATAACTTTGATTTCTCCAGGCCCTTCAATTCATTATAAAATTCCAGTAGGAATTCATGAAGATTGAGCTCTCTATCCTTAATCCTGTTAATCTCTCTGAATGGGAGCAGGAACACACAGTGTATATCTTGATTGGCTTTTCCTTCAGCCCAGTCCAGGATGAACTTGTGCACAGAGACAGTTTTTCCAATGCCAGCGATGCCTTTAGTCAGCACAATCTTTTCCTCATTATTTTCCCTTAATAATGTAAATAATTTACTGCAATTGATTGGTTTGTCCTGTGTTTGTTTCTTTCTGAAAGCATCATCAATCTTCAGAATCTCACGTTCCTGATAGACATCTTTCATATCGCCCTCTGTTATGAACAGTTCTGTGTAAACAGCCTTGAGATCAACTTCATTTACTTTCTTGCACTCAAAAATACGTTCTGCTTTTTTCTTCATGTTCATTTTGTGAGTTTTCCAAAACTTCTGCAGCATCCGATCCTCTGTTAAATAGACTGAAACAAAGATGAATAAAAACATGGTGAAAAAAAAACTGATTTAACTTTCTTAACATAATTAAGTTACTGTTGAATATAATACAGAATTAAGGCATTTAATTCTGGAAATGTTTTCCCATTAATTTGAATTTATATATACAGTCATGGTCTTGGTAAATATAAAAAAAATTTATTTTATTGTTTAAAAAAAAAAGAAAAACACAAAAACGTAACCTTTAAAACATCAACCTCTAAAACTACTGAAAATGGGAGTAAATCCCATTATAAAATAAATGTTTTTCTCAAAGCCACATGGCCACAATTATTGACACCCATTTAGGGCTGTCAAACGATTAATCGCGATTAATGGCATACAAAATAAAAGTTTGAGTTTGCCAAATATATATGTGTGTGTACTGTGTCTAATTATTATGTATATATACAGTGGGGCAAAAAAGTATTTAGTCAGCCACCAATTGTGCAAGTTAAAAAGATGAGAGAGGCCTGTAATTTTCATCATAGGTATACCTCAACTATGAGAGACAAAATGAGAAAAAAAACAATCCAGAAAATCACATTGTTTGATTTTTAAAGAATTTATTTGCAAATTATGGTGGAAAATAAGTATTTGGTCACCTACAAACAAGCAAGATTTCTGGCTCTCACAGACCTGTAACTTCTTCTGTAAGAGGCTCCTCTGTCCTCCACTCGTTACCTGTATTAATGGCACCTGTTTGAACTCGTTATCAGTATAAAAGACACCTGTCCACAAGCTCAAACAGCCACACTCCAAACTCCACTATGGCCAGAGGACACCAGAAACAAAATTGTAGACCTGCACCAGGCTGGGAAGACTGAATCTGCAATAGGTAAGCAGCTTGGTTTGAAGAAATCAACTGTGGGAGCAATTATTAGAAAATGGAAGACATACAAGACCACTGATAATCTCCCTCGATCTGGGGCTCTACACAAGATCTCACCCCGTGGGGTCAAAATGATCACAAGAACGGTGAGCAAAAATCCCAGAACCACACAGGGGGACCTAGTGAATGACCTGCAGAGAGCTGGGACCAAAGTAACAAAGGCTACCATCAGTAACACACTACGCCACCAGGGACTCAAATCCTGCAGTGCCAGACGTGTCCCCCTGCTTAAGCCAGTACATGTCCAGGCCCATCTGAAGTTTGCTAGAGAGCATTTGGATGATCCAGAAGAGGACTGAGAGAATGTCATATGGTCAGATGAAACCAAAATAGAACTTTTTGATAAAAACTCTACTCGTCGTGTTTGGAGGAGAAAGAACGCTGAGCTGCATCCAAAGAACACCATACCTACCGTGAAGCATGGGGGTGGAAACCTCATGCTTTGGGGCTGTTTTTCTGCAAAGGGACCGGGACGACTGATCCGTGTAAAGGAAAGAATGAATGGGGCCATGTATCGTCAGATTTTGAATGAAAACCTCCTTCCATCAGCAAGGGCATTGAAGATGAAACGTGGCTGGGTCTTTCAGCATGACAATGATCCCAAACTCACCGCCCGGGTAACGAAGGAGTGGCTTTGTAAGAAGCATTTCAAGGTCCTGGAGTGGCCTAGCCAGTCTCCAGATCTCAACCCCATAGAAAATCTTTGGAGGGAGTTGAAAGTCCGTGTTGCCCAGCGACAGCCCCAAAACATCACTGCTCTAGAGGAGATCAGCATGGAGGAATGGGCCAAAATACCAGCAACAGTGTGTGAAAACCTTGTGAAGACTTACAGAAAATGTTTGACCTCTGTCATTGCCAACAAAGGGTATATAACAAAGTATTGAGATGAACTTTTGTTATTGACCAAATACTTATTTTCCACCATAATTTGCAAATAAATTCTTTGAAAATCAGACAAATCCAGGATTTTTTCTCTCATTTTGTCTCTCATAGTTGAGGTATACCTATGATGAAAATTACAGGCCTCTCTCATCTTTTTAATTGGGAGAACTTGCACAACTGGTGGCTGACTAAATACTTTTTTGCCCCACTGTAAATACACACAAATTAATGTATACGTTTAAGAGAAATATGTTATTTATGTACAAAATATTTTATTTATATAGAATATAAATTCTATAAAAATGTTAATTAATACATATACTTGCAAATATTTCTTAAATATATACATGAATGTGCTTGTATTTATACATACATAATAATTACACACATATATTAGGCAAACTCAAACTTTTATTTTGTATGCGATTAATGGCGATTAATCGTTTGACAGCCCTTCACCCATTTATTCAATAATTCTGGAAAACCTCCATTTGCCAAGATTACATGTCTCAGTCTCTCCTATAATGCATGATGAGGTTGGAGAACACCTTACAGGAGATCAGTAATTCTGGCCATGGCTGTATATACAGTCAAACCAAAAAAAAATTATTCAGACACTAGATATAATTTTTGATATTTTTTTACTAGTGGGTGTAGGACACTATATAGTTCATTTACGTAAGTGAACAAAGTAAACTGTGACATATTATACCCAAAAATTCTTCATACGGTGGACTACCAGTACAACTGATAAAAATTTGGGATAAATATTATTCAGACACTTTGACCCGACCATGTTTTTTCTTAAATTGCTAATGTGGCCTTTTTACACCACAGACTAAACAAAATTAAGCATTGCTTGGTTATTGGTTGACCTAAATTGGAACCATCTAATTGTGTACTTAAATTGAACATCTGACAGCTATTTAACCTATATATATAAACTATTATTTATTATGTAAATTATAGACTTTGCACTTCAGTCGCGTTACAACAATGACACAACTGCGCTTTCAAGTCAGCAATGCTGGAACTGATGTTTTGTTTGCAACTACTTCAACTGTTTCCTTATACCAGCAAAATCAACTGAAAACACTATCATTTACTGTCTTATTAATAATGCATCACTGTAAAAGGTCTTTTGTAAAATAAAGAAAACGAATAGGATGTCACTTTCTGCCATTTGAGTTTCCTTGCTGTCACAAAAATGAACTGAAACTCAGCATATATAGGCTACATTATGTGTCGTACTGTTTTTCCCTTGTTTATCTGTTAACTAAATCAAGTATATTTTTAAGTATTTATTCCTTGTATGTATATAGGCTATGAACTGCATATTTTATACATACAGTACTGTGCAAAAGTTTTAGGCCACTAGTATTTTCACCAGCTAAAAAGGGGTTTAAAGTAAGTTATTTCTATCTTTTGCTGTAGTGTATCAGTAAAAAATATCAGTTTGCATTTCCAAATATACTGTTTGCCATTAATTGTAATAATCTAGTGAGATTTTTGTTTGCACAAGGAGTCTGACAACAGCCAGTGCTCCACACTGATTTAATCTCATTATCATCTTCTTGGAATGACATGAAGACACAGAACAAACTGAAACAGAATAAATCCAGAAGAACTGTGGCAACGTCTCCAAGATGCTTCAAGAGACCTACCTGCAAAGCTACCTGAAAAATTTTGCGCAAGTGCACCTAGGGCAAAAGCTGCTGTAAACGCAAAGAATGGTCGCACCAAATGTTGATTTCATTTAGTTAATAGAAAGTAATTGATAAAGAAAATCTTTATTTTTATTTATGACAGCATCCTCATTTTACAGCATTTTTACACAAGTGCCTAAAACGTTTAACAGTGCTGCAGCTTTGCAGGTAGGTTTCTTGAAGCATCCTGGAGACTTTGTCACAGCTCTTCTGGATTTAGTCTGTCTGAGTTTGTTCTGTTTCTTCATGTCATTCCAGACAGACTGGATGATGATGAGATCAGATCTCTGTGCAGAGCACTCGCTGTTGTCAGACTCCCTGTGCAAACAAAAATCTCACTGGATTATTATGATTAATGGCAAAATGAATGTTTGGAAATGTAAACTGATATTTCCTACTGACACACTACAGAAAAAGACCAACTTTAACTGACTTTAAACCATTTTTTAGCTGATGAAAATACTAGTGGCCTAAGACTTTTGCACAGTACTGTATATCATTAGAATTTGATATAATATTTAGTATTCTACATCTAGGTGGAAAAAAATTATAATTGGTACTACTCTCTGTTCAAAATAAATGAAAAGAAACCTAACATAGTAGATTTGTTGTTTTTTCCTGTTGTACCGAAATTGTATCGAACTGTGACTCCTGAACCGTGACATCTGTGTACAGTTACACCCCTAATATATATATACATATATATTTAACCTTTGCAGCATATAAACGACGTAAAAAATCTTGAATAATCTAATGCTAACGTGAGTTATAAAGTAAACTTTGTGCAGGATTTAAAATTAACCAACATATGCTTTTTCTGTTGTAGCATTTACTTTTGCACCTGTTTTAGTATTTAGATCAACTCTGACTTCAGTCTGAGCACAGCTCATTATTTTGACTGGAAGAGAAATGAAAAGATTTATCACTATTTTTTTTTTTACAGTTCATGTTTGACATTACAATATTTTTTTCTTTATTACCTTTGGTGAGTTTGTTCTCTAACTGTTCAGCAAGATGGTTCTGGTTCATCTTTTTCAGGATATCCAGTGTGATCTTCACAGCTCTTTCTGGTCCAAAACGATCCAGCATCTGATCTACTGTGTCAGTTGCATCTGCTTTCTCCAGTACAGAAACTGGAATAGGTCCATCTTCTCTTAAGTAGCTCTTAAATCTCTTCAATTCTTTTTTTTTCCAGATCATCCAGTGTGTCATTAAGCAGTTGTTTAACAGACGCCATCGTTCTTCACTGACTGCTGCTGAACATGAGGAAAATGTTTTATAATAGGTCCACTCTTACTGGACACTTACTAAATAGGGCCTGAAACTGTATTTTTTAATGCTGAAGTTTAAAAAAAAATGATAACCACCAACCTCAGGAGATCATTTTTAATTGAAGTATTTATAACACTATTTCCTCTAGACCAGATGAAATTTCACCATTTGGATGATCATTAATTTCCTTCTGTTAAATCCATATGATAGAGATGTGATTAATTTGACCAAAAACCTCTATGCTTGAGGAGAAGATTTATTTATATATTACAGTGCCTTTCTATAGCTTAAGATCACTTTACATAGTACATTTCTATTTAGCGGGAAAAACATGAATACAATAAGTGACCCTGGATGTGAAAACCCAGCTGAAGTCATTTTTTTGTGCTTTACTGTTTTCTACATAAAATCATCCTTCATAAAGTGAAGAACATTATTTCAAAATGTAATCTTGATATCTTTAATATTGACTGAGTAAGGCAGTGTCAATGGATGAAATCAAACTTTGATGTTTGTTATTTCAAAATTAGATTTTGAGACTTTAGCCAGGATTTCACAGAGAGGGTCACGTATGCGTCTGGAAGACTGTATTTTAAAGTTTCTTCTTTAGCAAAGAAAAACCAGTCTCCTGTTGGCTTATATCAAATTCCTCTGACATTTTTCTTTACAAATCCTCGTTTCGTACTTGATTTGTGACTGGTGTTTTGTTTTGCTCTCTCATCCGCACTTCTGCACTATTTTGAATACACATATGACAGTTAGCAGAAGCTAGAGATTACTGTTTGTAAAGTTTTAAATATGGACATTTTTGTTACAAAAATGCATGTATTTGCTTCAGGAGGCCTATATTTACCCCTCCGAACCATGTGGGACACTTTTTTATGATGGATGGATTCACTTTATTGGATTTCTTTTGGACTATTAAAAATTAAACACCCATTTACTGCCATTATAAAGCTTGCAAGAGCCAGGACATTTTTTAATAAAACTCTCATTGGATTTGTTTAAAAGTCAACTACACCTAGGATGCCTTTAGGACAAGTAAATCATGGGCTAATTTTTGGGTAAACTATTCCTTTAAGAACATTTGTGACACATTTTCAGTCTGGTTTTAGAGAACTAAAATCTGCTTTGTAAAGACCAGGACACACCACATCCTGTCAGCTCATGTTAGTAGCAGTTTGCACAATTCAACATGTTCGGGTCGTTGGTGAGAGTGATTTGGCTCTGATTGGATGCTCAGTTTAGAGAGAAAGTCAGTGCCCGAGAATTAAAGTGAAAGTGATGAAAATGAGCAATTCAAAATGGCACCGGCAGAAAGCTGGTCTAATATTAATTTATCTTACCTGAGCATTCAAATTAACATTTATTGTCATAACAACATGAGCTGCATAAAATAAAGTTATCAATATAACTTGATATTCAAAATGGTAAGCAAGCGCTGCTTTGTTTACATGTTGTATATCTGCATTATCTCATATATCCTTGTTTTGGTTTTTCCTTTTTAAAGACTGATATAGACTGTGGATACCTGGACACTTGAGAGCGCATACACACAACAGGAAATAAGATCTGATGAGAGGTCGCAGAAACCTTTCCTGCTAAACATTAACAATAATTAGATATTACATTACAATTTGGTAGTAAAACACAAGTGTTGCTTATTTTATTGATGCAAAGATGAGTATGTTTATTTTGTACAACATTTGCAACTGCTTTTTATCACTTAATTAGAAGCACCGCAAATTACTAAACTGTCATCTGTTAGACACTACTGAACAGATATTTAGAAGTTAATTTTAAAATGCGAAGTACTGACAAAAGTAAAAAAAGCACTGTAAACAGTTGCCTATTTACAACACTACAAGTGTGTCCCATATGACACAGTAATGAAGAGTTCTACACACACTTGTGCTCAAGTACAAAGACTGCAAGTGTGGGTATTTGGACAAGCCCTGAGAATCTGCAAGCACTTCCTATTTCATGTTAGTCATAAAGTTGGGAGATTTTATCTGTTTTTACCTGCTGCTATGCTGTATTGTTGAGATGAGTTTGTTCATGTAGAATAGTCCTCTCTTTGCAAGAAAAACTCTCAGCTTTCAAGATTAGACTTTATTGGTCCATTCAACAAAGCTGAGATGCCAGCTGTACCAGTTAAGTGGAGTTGATGCTTCAAAAACCACACACACACTGTGACTGTAATCCATACAACCCCACTGGATAAAGCAATGTCTTCTGAAGTGAAAATACTCATAATTTACACTTTTAAAAAATGATTAACTATTGCTTCCGACTAACTGTCATACAGGCATGAATTTTTCTTAAATATCCTTATGTTTATCTGAGGAAACAAAGTTCAAAAGATAGACATATGTATTTTTGTCCACCGTATTTTTCAATGCAGAAGTAAACTGTGTTTAGCTAAATAAAATTACCCTAGTAAAATGTAATAGATTTAATATACTAAGTATAGTTCAGGTTTATTCATATATTTACTAACATATCGCTCGAGACTTACTGATGTAAAACTTATTATTAATTATTAAGCCTAAAATATGTTTTAATGTCACTGTTGATGACGACCTTTAATTATTTTGCATTTAAAGACTGATATTATTTAAAGTGTACCTAAAGTATACTTGCAGTAGTTCCACTTTAGCATAATCAAATGTAAGTATATCTTTGGTTGGACTTCAGCACTACTTCTGCACAATTAAAGTGCACAAAGTAAAAAAATTTGTTGTTCCAATTTAGCGGATTTTAAATATACTAGTTTAGTATACTAAAAGTTCAACTGCAGGGTATTTTTATTTTGTACATAAGATGTAAATACAGTATATTTGTAGTTGCATGAAACAAACGTATTCTAAATACATTTTAGTATATTTATTTTTCACTAGGGTATCTCCAATATTTAAACAGTTGTTAATAAGAACATCTTTTGTGTAGAATATGTGCAGTAATGTAACAACCTTAAAGGTTTATACCATCTGACAGCAAGCCACATGATTGCAGTTGAGTGCATATTGTAGGGTATCGGAGCAAATCAGACAATTTAAGATTAGATCAGAACAGTGTTGAAACAAAGAGCTCAATTCCACAAGGAGGCCCAACAACATGGAGGATTGCAAGTCCTGGCGCCACAAGTCTGAAGTGAGTCTAACTAACTAGCAGCATTAAAACAAAACAACACTTATTGGCACTCAGGAAGGGGATTGTCAAATTTGGGGCAAGTAACCAACATTAATAGTCAAAGAGACAACACATCATGACAATCACAAATAACCTAAGAGGAACTACTAGTTAAATACTTCCTCAGATTGACTTCCCCCACCTAAGTCAGAGACCTTTTGACCTTTTGTTCCTCATAGAACACGTCCTCACATTCACAGAATGACAGAGATTGTATTTTACATATGTAGATACACCAAAATGATGCTAAAAGGACTTAGAAATGATTATCTGTCCATTGCATTACTCCATATCATGTATGTAACCCTCATGTCTTAATCACTCACTGTCAATGTCATTTTCAATGATTACTGAATAGTTTATTGGTTTATATTTGTGTTTAGTGTGTGTTTGAAAATCTCTCCTTAAAACATTTCAATTAATCAATTCTTTGTAAGACATTATAATCTTGTAATAGAAATCATGATGAAATTATACTTCGCAAGAGCGGGAAAATTCAGACTTTGTGACTAATAAGATAAAAGTATGTACTGGGAGGAGAAACATAGCAACACCACGAGCAAAGACAATGTCTAATTGGTCAAGGCACCATTTGGGATGTGTCCAACAGTCCAGTTTAAAGACTCAGGACACCAACAAATTTTTGCCCTGCTTTCTGCTTGTTGCGCTTCCTGGCCTGCATGCCTGCTGCTCCTCTAACATCCTGAGCAGAAAACCCGTCTAATCTCATCACACTTTTCTTCTTTCTTTCTTTCTTTAGGTTGTTTTTCTTTCCGTTGAGAGTTTCGTGTTCTGATTTAAGTTTTGCCGCACACATAAGTTTGCCTCTACACACATAAGTTAACAACCAAGACGTCACTCCGGACAACTACTAGACCTCCAGCAAGTCAACAACCTAGGAAGCCTCCTTTCAGCAGATGACGCCACGCAAAATGAAATCCCAATAAACACAGGCAACACAAGTAAACCTTTCAGATTCTAGCTGAACTTGTGCATTTAATAAGTTTAACAGCCTCATTAAGGAACTCAATTAGAGGGTGATTAAAATGATTGAGTGTTGTTCAGATCTAAGCAAATGCATATATTGCTACATATAAACCTGGGATTTCACATTTTCACTCTCTTAAACTCATTCTTTTCTCACTTTCTGTCTTTCTGCAACTTGTGTGAATGTGTGACGCATGTTTCTACGTTAGAATAGTTCTTAGATTTGTGTTAAATCTTATTTATATTGAAAATAGAAGTAAATGTTCATGTCTTAAACTGCTAATCTTGTTACCATGCTAATAAATAGTGTTTTACTATACTTCGGATATTAATATCAATGGCAGAGCTGATGTTATACAACCCGTTCAATGAATTGCTGGTAGATTCAGTGATCAGCTATAAAACAGTGATTCAGTCAAAATGTATAATTAATTCCCATTGAACTAAATTGACCTGTTTCCCTTACAATATGCTAACAGTGGGTAGTGTCTAAGTCAGGGTTGCCAACCTGAATTACCTGGTTGGAATGAGAATTTTATGATGGATGAATACATTTAAAATACATTTATTTCATTAACTAACATATTGCTGGAGACTTACTGATCAAAATTATAATTCAAATTTATTTACTTGTGCACAAAGCACATTTCTTAATATTATCCCTAATTGTGTTTAAATGTCACTGTTTATGAGTATATTTTGACTTTCAATGTAAACTATTTAATATTGACATAATTTAAACTATTGACATCTGCAGCTTCATAATAAACATTACTCAAAGGCACAAGATTAGTTTGTAATTATTTTCACTGACCCTCTTTTTTAAATGTTGAAAATGCTAAATACAATAATAAATACAACAATAAAAGCAAGTTTATAATTCATGAGCTTAATTTAATCACAGTGAAATAATTATGACATGTCCCCTCATGTAATGTCATGACAAAATAATGCACTTGCAAATCATTAACTACAACATGAATTAACATGTACTAACAGTGCCATCCTTATTCCTTTAAACCACCAGTAAAGTAGTTTTATAATTTTTTTATTTATATCATTAAACACATTTACAGACTCAAGAAAGCTCAAACACGGCTGTAAGAACAAACAAGGCACATTTACATGTAAAATATGGCACGTTCATAATCTAATGCTACTTGAACTGTGTATTTGTCACCTAAACACATATGATTCATTACTGTACATAACTTCCTGGAAAAAAAACACATGCAAAAATGTCTTTAATTATTAATTTGGTTTGGCACATTCACCACAGTGAATGTAGTGTGGACTGAGATACTGAAAAGTGCACCAGATTGACATTTACAAACATTTAACTTGTACAAACAACGTAAATATGTACAAAAACCTCTTACTTGGAGTTCAGATTTTATGCATATATTTATAATACTCTGGAGATTTTTCACTCATGGTATTGGAAATGGTACTGAATATGTATGTTTTTTTAAGTTATAGTACTGAATTCAGAAGTTCTAGTATGGTGACAACACTGGACTCAGGATAACCATAAGGTCTGCTTTGTGTTCCTGTGTTTGAGATCATTTCTAGCAGTCAAATGATCCATGAATATTTTATTACTGCTTTTGACATTTGTATTTATTTGTAGGGGAAGATAAATGATCTCCTGTAATAGTTAACTGGTGACTCTGAAACCACTGCAGAAATAAGTTTGTCTTCAGAAACAGTTAAACCAGGACCTTTTCAGGAAAACAACTGAGACCAGTTTGACTCTGTGCTGAAACTCTGTTTACAGCTGCTTTATGTTTCTGATGTCTGCTTTATGTCTTTATGTCTGTCTTTCAGCACATTCAGTTTTTAGCATATTAAAACATTATTATGATACAAAGCTATTATACTTTTCCAATCTCACAGATCAACATTCAAAAGTGAACAAACTATATTTGTAAGCACTTTATTTTTACAAAGTAAGTTTCCTAAATTTCTAAGTTATTTGTATTTTGGTAACTCCATTATGTTTAACAATAGCAGTAAAATCAAATGAAGTAAAAATGCTGCTCTTGATTTTTACTGAATGAGTCTGAGTTCATCATAAAGACAGTATTAGATCAAAACTGTCTGCAGATGACACAAAGCTGTTGAGTGATAGTTTCCCTCTCAAAGAGTAAAGAGCGCATGATAAGAAAGACTGTTTGAGAATCACAGACACACTAATAAACACAGTAAAAACAATATCAGAATATGCAGCTTTCTGTGATTTACCGAAAAAGACACATTTGATCATCTGTTTGATCACGATATAAAGAAATTTGAATGAAATCATCAAAAAGACTTCAGCACAGCATTAGTCTCAGAAGCACAAAGTGACCAATGACACATCATAAGACAACACACATACCTAAAAAACAACTGGAGAAAGATGAAGCTCTCACCTCAGCGTTTGTACATCTGTCTTTTTCTTCCTTTGAACTGTTGTGTTGAACAGCAGCTCTGGAAAGAAGAAGAGAAAGAGGAAGAGATTAGGGCTGTCACGATTATGAAATTTGGCTGATGATTAACCCTTTCACACGTGAGTAAATGTATTTGGAGGTTTAAACACTTTTATAATGAGCCTGTTAGTTGATCCATGCCGAGTGATGGGCGCCGCCAAGTTAGTTCACGCTGAATCCGAGCTGTGGGATTTACAAGACCAAATTCATCCTCTCCTCCCGAAAAACATTAAAACAAGTCTCTGGTGAGCTTGGAGAAGAGCAGACTAAACTTTATAGTTACCTACACAATGTGTATATGATATCAATAAAACATGTCGTCAGATAACATTTGTAAGGATCACAATTGCCGCTTCTAGACATCGGCGTGTATTTTGCTAACTATAAATGCATTGTTTTACTAGGACTTATGTGTATTTTAATGTCTAGAACCTAAAATAAGCATTATGTGGATGAAAATACGGAATAGTTGCGATAATATGACAAGCACTCAGCGCGTCCGATCTGGCTCAGCACCAGTCAAAGCAGATTTGAATTCAGGAGTTGATCACGTGACGTGCTGAACGTTCGAATCACAGCGGTGTGATCGTACGCTTCAGGGACCTGCCAAGAATGATCACACTGGTGTGATCGTAAGCGTTAAAGGGTTTTAATTGTCTAAGAAATAATTGCAATTATGTCAATTAATTGTCTGGTTTAGAGCCAGACAATTCATTCACAGACAAACCTTTCTTTGACCTTCCTATCACACATAGCCCAGGTCATTGTGTACAGTATTACTGCATTGTATTTTAATTTTGTCTGTTGTATTTGTATTTGTCTTTCTACTGTTTTATGCATGTGTTCTGATAGATGACTAGTAGGATTACCCACCTATGCCATGCTTGGACTCTTTGAGTTCGTGTTTTGATGATCTAAAAGATGGTGTAAATTAGATGTTGATACCTATGCAACATATTAGTGTTTTAAGAAACCTTACTAGTTTTTGCATCAACACCCAATCGAATTACATATGCAAAATACCATGCTCACAGACCAAGAGTCGTAAACTTTCCCTCCAAAGGAGAAAGTTACCATTGGTTCGTGGACCTCCTGGAGGCGCAGCCTCCAGAGACCTTAAAGGCATCAAACATTAGTCCGCCTTCCTCTCTTGACTCTCTTCACTCTCTTGACTCTCTTCACGCTCTTCTGCAAGATCTTCCGATTGCTGCCTGTGGAGGAACCCACAGGGAGCCTGAGCCGGCACAGGCCGTGCCCGGCGGGCCCGACAGGCCCCAACATCTAGAGCTATGGCTCTCACCACAAAGAGCCAGACACTTTCACTCAACCCCGGAATTCATCCTCATGAAATGTCCTCGAACAGACATTTCTCTCTTCCGTGCTTTTAGCTTTCTTCACTCGTCTCACGTGAGTTCTTTCAGAACCTAAGAGGATGAGGAGGATGAGCTAGAACTCGTCGGAACTCTAAGCTGCGCCAGGCCTTGCGGCCTTGTCTTTCCATTCTCCAAAGACCACAGGACTTCAGCTGGGTCCCTCTCAGCTCTTGGTTCTTTTTCAATTGTCACATGGGAAGAAACTACCAGTCACCATCGAGTCAGAACATCTTTGGAGTTCATCACTCTTCGGACCCGGAAGAACGTGATCGTGATTCCAAACCACCACTGCTCCAAACCATCGAGACTTTCACCCGAGACTGCATTCGGACACTTGTTCATCGACCAAGGCAATGCAAGTATCGTACATTTAACTAAACAAAACAGAGGTTTAGCATAAGCTGTAGACAGCACTGATGGTTTCACTCAGGTGGTTAACTGACTCTTTTCATAGCTACATTCTCTGGTCTCTCTAACTGCTTCTCACTGACCCTTCCCCCATGTATGAATGATTTCATGTCTGTTTGTTTAGATGAGTTATGTGTTAGTCCTTCGTTAATAAACTCTTGTGCACAAATTACATGAGTTTTGATTCTGATTCTGCCTTGCAAATTAATGTCCCTTTAACGTAACAGGTAACATTTTAATTATATTTTGCTAAAATGAACGAAATGAACGAAATGACTCGAAAAAGGATTCGTTCATTTTGTTGAACGAGACTCAAAGGTCCGAGTCCATAAAATGATCCGAACTTCCCATCACTAGTGAATGACACACCAGAATCGCCCCGAGTACGCTGGCCCGAGTCCGGGTGCCGAAACTGAACCGACACTGCCGGCATCGGGCCAGAATCACGCCAGCATAGATTATACAATTAGCCGGTACTGGCCCGAGTCTGGATTCCAAATGGAAATGTATATGAAATACAGACCTATATTTATTTATTTAATTAATAAGAACAACAAAATTAACCAAAGCAATATTAACTGGTTTGTTAAAGCCACTTTTTCACTTTTTGCAGACTTTATTATGTTGTAGATCTGATTTTAAACTAATACAATTTTACAGTTAAAAAATGACAAAAAAAAAAAAAAAAAAAAAAAAAGAGAAAAAGTCTTATAAAAGTTTGGGCGCCCTGCACTACTTGGCAATGCACTCTTTGGCGAATATCACAGCCTGTGAAATGGTGCAGTTTACAGCTATATATGTAATAGAGTATTCAAAATGTTACATGAAAAATGTCAGTAAAATTAATAATATTAATTTTGGCCCTATACTTGACCACTCACAACACCCTGACTCAGAACAAGAACAACAAAATTAATCTTAAGATATTATGGCCTATTTAAATTTCCTAAAAGAAAACATACATTTACACATCTACTCTATAGCAAGATAACATTCAATTACTTACATGGCACAGATGCACTCTTTTCAGATGATCTTGACAAACCTGACAAAAAAACATACAAAATAAATCAAAAAAAGATTAAAAGTAGTATAGCAGGAAGGCACATTACACTATTCACATAGTGTGTTGTGTAATTAAATAATTACATTTCACTAACCACTAATGAATACATGAATTAAAACTGCTGCATACAAATATTGTGAATGTGTTTGACAGTCAGCTGAAAAAATATACTTACAAAGCCAAAGACGCTCAATGCTGTGGAGCATTTGGGGTGCAGCAGCTACTGACACAAAAACAAAGGGGAGAAAAAAAAAGAATCATATATCTGTACAAACTGAAATGTACTGATTTTTAATAAATGATTATTGACTAACCAGTATGTTGAACATGGCAAGTCCAAGATGCAGAATGAATAGATTGATCACTTACAACAATTGGATAACAACGTAAAAAAAAAAAAAAAAAAAAGAATGAATATTTTCATTATTGAATATATTTATTTTTCTTCCCTGCTGTATACACAGGCCTAAATCTTTTACTTTTATTGTAATTCTTTGTTATTAATAAAAACAAAAAAATATATATTATTATTATTATTATTATGATAAGGATAAGCTACATTGGCTTGTGAGTCTTTCTGTCTCTCGCTCGCTCACACACGTAGAGAGAGAGCGCGCGCGTTCAGTGAGCGTCAGTGTCGCGCGCTCTCTTAAATCTGTGAGACAACACAACTTAAGTGTGAAATTATTATTGTTGATTACTGTAAAATTAATATATTTTTTAACTAACGTTACCTTGACCGACATGAATGTGAGGTTTTCTGAATCCTAGCAGATCTGCGCAAATGACGTCATACAGATAACGGTATTAACGGTAACAGTTATTCAGCGGTGCTGAAGAGCGGCCCATAGAAAATAAAGACGGAAAGACTCGTCTATGTGAACAGTAGGCTTAGATATAGTACATTTAAATGACAGTCCGTCAATTACTTACGTACACAAAAATACTTTACCTGAGGAAAGCTCTTCCGTCAAGCGATGTCCACTCAGTCAAAGGGAGTCCGGCTGTGCGCGTGATGTGACCGGACCGCAGCTTATATAGCCCCTGGTTCTTTCGCGGGCTTCGCACGTGAGGTGTAAAATAGTCAAAGTTATATTTATATCTGTTTTATTCATTTATTTTTTTATCATGTACATTTAAGTCATATATACCATTATATCATTATACCTTGAATTATATTTATTATTATTATTATTATTATTAAAACACGTATTAATAATAATGATGTTATCTCTCACGGATTTCATAACCAGAAGATGGCAGCAGAGGATCACTTATTGGCTCATCCTACTCACTAAATTTTGTTTTTGGATTTTATTTGGAAATAAAATGACTATTATCAATATTTGAAATCATATTTTGGCAAAAGTTGAGATATCAGTTTTTAAATTATGCCATATTATGATTATTAAGCCTGAAAGTAATATTATAAAGTTGAGACGGGATGAAAGCATTTTTTAGCTCTGTTACAGCCAGATACCATTCTGTTTTGGGGGTGTAGAAAAATCACACACAGTCAGAAAGTGTCATATAATTTAGATGAAGGGAACATTTTCAAAAAATAAGCTAAGTCCATTTGAGGTCAGCCTAAAAATGAATAGAAATAAAACTTAAAATAGTAAAAACTTCTGAAAAAATATGACAAATAAAATTTTGTAAAAATTTGCAATTGAGCCTAATTAATTAATTGTGTGTGCCTGTACAGGTTTAATCTCAATTGTGGGGACCAAATATTAACACAAGGAGTAAAAACTTAAATTTTGACATTTTTGGGATTAACACTTGTGGCCCAGATTCGGTCTGAATGCAGCTAAATGTGCCGTTTCTCAACCAGAATCGGGCCAGATCCACTGATCCAAAGCCTAGCCAAATCTGGCAACCGTTACTGGGCCAGAGCTGGCTCACTTCTGGCGAGCCGCTGCCAGCACATAGCGGCACTGAGCCGACACTCAGCCGCAACCGGCCCGATTCCGCTGGCTACCTGGGCGGGCATCGGGCCTGTTTTAGGCTTCTCCTTATTTTTATATTTAGACATCCATCAATTATGGTGACGAAAAAAAATCGCCGCGCTGGTGGAAACGACACGAGACTTCACTTTCGCTTTCACTTTCGAGACTCTGTCTCGTTAGTGTCTCAGTCAGCAGCAATGCCTTCAGCGCAGCTGTTAGAAATCCGCGTTCAAGTGCGCGCAATAGGCTGAAACTTGCCACAAAGCACCGGCAAAAGTAATTACGAAAATGAATGTGTCGGGGGGAAATAGTAAGGAGATATTTGAATCATTTATTAATAAACTAGTGTATTCTGAGTCAGTGTCGCAAAGATACTTATTCGCAATTTCCTCTTTGGACGCGCTTTTAGAAAGAAATGCATCTTTGTGGATTACATAATGAAAAAGTTTTTGTTTTCGATTTGTTTTATTTCGTTAAGCAATAATTTTTAGCTTTTTATCATGTCAGTGAGGCATGTATTCGCTGAGTTTCGGTTCATTTTTTGTGAAGAGTACCTTAAGAACGAGACAGCAGAAAACTTTATTTTATAAATGCACTGTTTTGTTAATATTGTGAGTACACAAATAAAAATAGACCCTTTACAGCTCCGAATGATGTATTACTCTTATCTTTGTGAGAAAAATGTTAAATTGTAAATTAAAAAAAAAAAAAAAAAAATCAAGTGTTTGCACTGGCGCTTCAGCTTCCACTCTCCGCACAAACGAGTGGATATACTGTTATATGTAGACAAAATTTTATTTGGAAGTGTAAAACACCTAAAGAAAAAAATCCAAACTTCAGGAGTTTTTATTTGAGTACACAGTAAAAAAACACCCAATTGTTGCTAGCGTTTTTCCTAAAATTCTGGAAATTCACTAATTTTTAGAGAAAATAAAAGGAAAATTGGGACTTTAAATAAGCTAGTCAAAAACTTCAAGTTCTCCTGATTATATATGGCACTTGATGCTGACTGCTAGAATAGGTCTGAAGAAAACAAAGAAAAGTACAGGTGCGTCAGGTGCCCCAAAAATGTTCTAGGTCTTTAAGGGTTAATTCAGTGTGCGTGAAACCGAACTGAACAACTATTTGTCAATGAGGTTTTTAACGTGCATAGATGTGTCCAGGGGCGTCGTAGTCGGGTGAAAAGTGGGACTAAATTACCAGGGCCCCAAGTGGGGGGAGGGCCCCTGAGGAGTGAAATTTTATTTTCTTGCAGGCCTATAATGTTAGGCTACCTTTGGTGGCATCTACTGTTAGCTTTTAAGCATTCTGCAAATAAAACAGAAATTCAGAGAAGTTGTGTAATAAGGCTTTTTTTGTTATACATATAAGAGTTCTTAGATTAGTAGTAAGGTTAGTTGTAGGTAGCTGTGAACCTCGAGCTTACGGGGGCCCATGGCCACTGCTTGTGCATAGGGCCCAGAATTTGGTGCTACGCCCCTGGATGTGTCTCTCTTCTGTAGTATGTGTGGTGAATCCATGGGTGAATCACAGGGAAAGCAGTACCAGAGCAACAGGAGCCTTGACTCGCTCGTGTTGCAGATCTTGGTATAAACCATAAAAAAACGAAGTAATTCCAAATGCTTTATGCTAAAAATAAGACCAAAATATAATGACTCGTTTCTGCTTAGTTTGATAGCTCCATAAACCCGATCGCTTTTTCACCCGAGCTTAAAAAACAAGCCCAAAACGCGCTTGTAATGAGTGATCATGGCAACACAGACAGCACGCACTCTGTTAAGCAGCACGAACAAACATAAATAAAAAACACAATGACTCCATGCGCAATAATCGCGGTTGTCTGAATTGACCGCAGTTAGATGAAATAACCATTATTTAAGATGATTATTTAATAACCGTAACAGGACAGAGATGTGAGAACGAGAAGACTGAAAATTCAGTCATCTAAACTCTCATCCGCTTTGTTATTCAGTCAGTTAAAATTAAAGTTTCATTCTTAGAAAAGGCTGCTGAACTTACTTAGAAGCTCTTCTAAGTCAGTGTTGGAAGTCAAGTGTCAGTCCCAGATGTTGGAGAGGAAATGACGCTAGACTCTGGCTCTAACTATATATCAGTATACAGTGGTCACAAGTGGATCAAAAAAGTTCAAAGTTGTCCTAAGACAAGAACGGGTATTGTTTTGGTTTTAGGACAACTTTGATGAATTAACCTGTATGAATGGCAATGCCCATAGCATGGGGTGGTTGTGATTTTTTAATTAACAATTCATCATAGATGTTTCATCAAAACATATTAAACAGTTTCCGATCATTAATCAGGTATGACGAAACAATTGGGAAAAATGTTGTATTCCGACGCACATTTCATGATTTAAATGGGAGCACAAGCTGCGTATGCACAATACTTTAGAGACAGACCAGCTTTTTATTTTAAAAAATGCAAGAATATCATACAAAAAAACACGTCACATTAAAGAGTAACAAAATCGGACAAGCTTATCTCATAAATATATATATCGTCTAAGGTTAAATAGATTATTTTAACTGATAATCTGCCTGCGGCTGCTAGAGAAATCCTCGGAATATACACTGTTTTAATTTTATTTTTTAATGTTATTCTTTTTATTATTACACAATGTAATATTGTTATCATAATAAACACCAGTTTTATTGCTCTTTAATGTGATGTGTTGTTTGTATGCTATTCTTGCATTTTTTAAATAAAAAGCTGGTCTGTCTCTTAAGTATTGTGCATACGCAGCTTGTGCTCCCATTTAAATCATGAAATGTGCGTCGGAATATCAGGACAACATTTTTCCTCGTTTCGGCATACCCGATTAATGATTGGAAACTGTGTTTAAAATGTTTTGATGAAACATCTATGATGAATTGTTCATTAAATCACAACCATCCCATGCTATGGGCATTGCCATTCATACAGGCTACAGTTATTTTACACAACTATTCCACGCTTCCGGTTTTCGACCGTGAAAAAGGCCCATTGGTCTAGTCACACAAAATGACTAAAGGGCAAAGGGCAATAATACTGGTTAATCTGTATGCAGTATCAAAGTTGACAGATTACCGATCGGTTACATTGTAAACCGTAATATGTAACTTAGTATTTGCATAATCTATCATAATTTAGCGCATCATAATGTGGCAGCCTCTCATGCGACCACACATGTATCATTACATGTCTGTGCTCGCCCATACAAACGTACAGAGTCAAATAATACAATTAAAAAATGTATAAAAAATATATAGAAATAGAAGAAAACTTACTTTGGGTTCATGTACTAACACTCTGAACACCAAAACACCAACGAACATCCAAATTACAGGCAGGAAGAAACTTATAGGTACGCAGCTCATCTAGTTGCATATCTCTGCCATTTTATATTTCAGGTGTTACAGTTTAACTAGTGACCGTGTTATCTGGTGACCAACTTCCTGGTTCAGGTCCTCGACTCCAGATGCGATGGAACGAGCAGATTCGCCGATTCTGAAAGCACAAACTGACGTGATAATAAACGCACACTTGCTCACTGCATGATTTTAGTATTCTTGTAAAGATTACAAATTATTGGTATGATGGCCCGTAGCGGCTGAAGTAGGGAAATCAAATAAAAAAAGCTTGTTTGGCATGGGTTTCGAACACGCGCAAAACACAATCGCATTATGAAGCGAAAGTAACGAACGCATTGAGCTATTGCACTGCGCTAATTCAGCCACGGATTCAGAATTCAAGAAGGATTTTACTCTCGACGTGGCATTATGCAACTGGCTGAATAAAAAAAAATGTGCCCGTGTTAATTTGTGACCTGTTTACTTGTTATTGAAACTAATATTCAAAGCATATTACATTTTATGGTTTGTACCTTTCATGGAGTCTCAGATAACTGTAAATTTGTGGCTACTGTGGTTTAATTACAAACGCTATGGTTAAACTATATTTACTATAGTAAAAACATGGTACATTTTCTGCAGAGCTGATGTCTCATTTAATTAATATAAAAACCTGACGTTATTTACACGTTGTTTTGCCGTTTTTCTTGTAGAAATACCCTAGATAGCAAAATTTGTCTGGCCCACCTCTGGGCCGCACCCTTGCTCTGGTTCTGGCCCAGTTCTGGTTGGATCCCACTGCCCAAAACTGGCTCAACACACTGAAAACAAACAAAAACAGTTTCCTCTGGCCCAGATGCAGCCCACACCCTGTCAAAGGACTTACTGTTTTATGTGGCCCAGACACCAGACACCTGGCTGAGAGTCGGCTTGGTCTCCGGGCCAAACGTGGCCCAGAAACTGTCAAACATACTTCAATTTTGCAAGGAAACACAAAATCAACCATTTGTTTTTTTTTAAGGGATTTTATTAATATAACAAACAAATACATTAACATTTTAACATATATTTTAGAACATATTCAAATACTCTGTAATATCATATTATTATTATTATTACAACTATTACAAAGCTTTAGGGCAGTAATAACAATTCTTTAAATATTTGTTACATTTTATAATTAATAATGATATTATTTTATATCTTATTTTAAATTATTATATACAATTATTATAATATTCAGATTGATTAAATAATAATAATTATAGAAAAACAAATGAATTATAATAGAAAGAATTGCAATTAGATTTCCTCAAGTCGTTCAGCCTGTTTTTCATGAAATAATGCACAATGGCCAGTAAATTTAATGGCCGGTAAATTTTCTCAAGTCTCCGGGCATTGGCAGGTGTGGAAAAATATTTGTTTGAAGCCATGTGTG
>JAMKFB010000556.1:995858-1061498 GCA_036247105.1 Cirrhinus mrigala
TTGTTTTACAGATTTTTGCAATTTTGATTACTGCAATAGTATTTATTAATAAAATAAAATTAATATTTTGGCTATTATTATTATATGTTCATGTTCAATAATAATAATAACAAAATGTTAATAATATAATATATTAACTGTTTTATTATTTAAATTACAACAATTAAACAAATAAAATAAATAATAAATTAAAAAACTCAATATTATTGCAATAATATTACAATGTTTAATATATATTTAATAAAAAGCCACTATTTATTAATAATTATAATAAAACAAAATATGAATTTTATTTTATAATTAAAAGTTCAATTACATTGTAATTGCAATATTTACATCAATATCAATTATTATTATTATTAATATTATTATTAATTCTAATTGTTATAACATTAAGGAAAATAAAATTAAAATGCTATAATATGAAAATACTAAATATTAAATATGTCGGCTATTTTTAATGTATTATTACTACTACTACTACTATTTATTGTTGTTGTTGTTCTTTGTTATTGCAGTTTATAGTAATAAACAAAATATTATTTTTACTTTAATGTAAAAATACCGATTACACAAATAAATAAAAACTCTTACTTTTACTGTAATCATATTGCACAGTAAAATAAAATTTCATATAAATAATAAAATATATATTTAATATTATTTTTATTTTAATTATAACAAATAAGCAAAAACATATAAAAATTGCAATAATCCAACAGTACTGTAAAATATAAAGGGAGTATTTAATAATAATAATAATAATAAACTAATAATAATATTTAAAATAGTATTTACATTTCTTTAATATAACAGTTACAATTAACCGATGATGATGATAATAATAATAATAATAATAATAAAAGCTTTGCATAATCATTAATAAAATAATAATATAAATAACAAAATATATATTTAATATTATTTTTATTTTAATTATAACAAATAAGCAAAAACATATAAAAAATTGCAATAATCCAACAGTACTGTAAAATATAAAGGGAGTATTTAATAATAACAATAACAGTAATAATAATAATAATAATATCTAAAATAGTATTTACGTTTCTTTAATATAACAGTTACAATTAACCGATGATGATGATGATGATGATGATAATAATAATAATAATAATAATAATAATAATAATAAGAGCTTTGCATTATCATTAATAAAATGTTAATAATAAAAAAAGATTGCTGTAAGGTAAAATATTTAGTATTTTAATCCTATAATTACAATTATTATTGTTATTATTATTATTATTATTATTCTTTTTTTTTACTCAGTTTTACAAGATTATTACAATATATTTATATTACAATATTATTATTGCAATTACAACATTTTATTATCATCTTAGAATTTTATTAATTTATATTTTGGCTTTTACTGAATAAAAAAAGAATAATTTTATTGCCTTTTTATTGAATAAATATTGCAATAATGTTTTTGTATTTTAAATAAAAAAAATATAATGGATATATTATTGATATTTGTGTTGTTATGATTAATGCAATCATAACGTATATATATCTTTATCTTACAATATTTGTTATAATTTACATTATAATAATACACAAAATAATAATTTATTTTCTTTTAAAATACTAACTTTTTTAGTGCAACAGGATTATTGTAATATTCAGTATTTTTATTCAGGTTTTTATTTTTATTTTTTTACTTGGTATAAAATTAATATTTATAAATGTTATTATTATTAATATTATTAAATACATTATTAACTTTAATACAATATAAACTTAATTATTAAACCACATTAACTATTTAACTATGAAAATATTTTAAAATATATTCTGACAGCTTTATTTTATTTAAAAAGATCATAATTGAATACAGCTGTCACAGATGTGTGTATGAAGAGGAAGCGCACGAAGACGAGTATAACACGACAGGTCTTTAATAAATCCAAACAGGTAAATCCAAGACAGGCAGGTGAACACACATCAAAGCAACCTTAAGATTGGACACAGACATAGAACTGAATACAACTTATAAAGGGTGGCTAATGAGACACAAACAGGTGAAGGGACTAGACTAATTAGGACACAACGAGGGCAGGAAGAACCAAATATGGGCACAGCAGGGAAAAAACCAACATAAACAGTCCAAAGGGGTGTTACAACAGCTTTACTGTAGTTACAATTATATATTTTATTAAATGCTGTGATTAATGTCATATTTTATAATGTCAGAAGTTAATTTCAGTCAAGTGAGGAATCGATTATATTCATGATACAAACATTAATTAAAATCTGATCTCAACTTGATTTATTATTGTTTTATTATTTCTGCACAAAAACAACAGAGAAATGAATGACATGATCTTCATCAAGATGACATTTTAATACTAATAAAATGAATGATTGACGAGACACAACAATAAAAACACAAATAGACTCACACACACTGATCTTACTGTCTATATGGTGATTTCTGACACATTTATTCTGTTATTTGAGTGACAGAAGTTGAGCTGCAGTATTAATGTCATGAAGAGACTCAATAACATCTCACTCTTACTGATTCATCAGCAGCTCAAAGCATTATGGGTAGAATCTCTCATCAGTCTGTTCTGATTCATCAGCACAGTTTCACTGATGATCCAGGATAAACCCTGAACCCAGGATAGAGCGACTGAGTGAATGTGGTCTGGACTGTGTGGATGAGACTCATTGTGTCAGAGACGCTGTAGAAAGACAGAGTTCCTGCACTCACATCCACATACACTCCTATTCTATAGATATTATTATCATCCACATACAGTCCTGTTCCACGACTGATGATGGGCATCACAGGGAAAATAGTCACCATCTTATTGTGTGTGAATGAGTAACCAAAGAAAGTGCGGCTCAAAGTCCAGGACTGATCATTAGATCCAAACAAACACTCAACACCCCGTCCCTTCCTGCTGATGCTCTTATATGACACTGATATCTCCACACGTCCACTGCACTCAATCTCCCAGTAACAGCGTCCACACACACTCTCTCTACACAACACCTGATACACACCATCAAATCTGTCTGGATGATCAGGATACGACTGATTCTTTCCCACATGTGTCACCTTTCTGTTCTCCTCAGACAGAATGAGTTTAGTGTTTGCTGTGTTTGGATCCAGTGTGAGAAAACAGGCATCTGAACACAAGAACAGACACATTTATAACACAACAACAATCACTACAGCTGTGTGTGTGTGTGTGTGTGTGTGTGTTTGTAGACATACATTTTTTCAGTCCTGCTGTAATCCTGGATTCTCCTCCATGATCCACACTGGAAAACACACACACACATTCCGACAGTCAAAAACTGTTGCTATGCAGTTGCCTAGATACTTAGAGTGGTTGCTACATAGTTGCTAAAGTGCTTGGGGTGGTTTCTAGCCTGTTGTTTTGCAGTTGCCAGGGTACACAGAATGGTTAGGCTGTTGCTAAGGTACTGGAGGTGGTTGCTATGCAGTTGCTAAGGTACCTAGGGTGCTTACTAGACTGTTGCTATGCAGTTGTCAGGGTACTTGGGTGGTTGCTATGCACTTGCTATGGTACTTGAGGTAGTTGCTAGGCTGTTGCTATGCAGTTGGCAGGATACTTTTGGGTGGTTGCAGTGATGTCGATAACATGTTCTGGCCGGTTGCTATGCAGTTGCAAAGGCACTCAGTGTGGTTGCTATATATGTGCTGGGGTGTTCTGGGTGGTTTCTAGAGTGTTGCTATGCAGTTGCTAAGGTACTGAGGGTGGTTGCTAGGCTGTTGCTATATGGTTGTAATGATTCTTGCTGTGTGGTTGATAACACATTCTGGGTGGTTGCTAGGCTGTTGCTATGTTGTTGTCAAGGTACACAAGGTGGTTGCTAGGGTATTGCTGTGCAGTTGCTAGGGTACATGAGGCGGTTGCTAGTAGGGCTGTGTATCCCCATATATCTCACATTCAGTAGGGCAACCAGACATCCCGGTTTTTGTTGTCCTGTCCCCGACTGGATCTGTCCCCAAAAATGTCCCTGTTTTACAGCACATTCAAAACAACCTGCAAATGCACTGTGAAAGCTCAACCAATGTCAGCAGCTGGTAATCATGTGATTGTGATTATTTTCAGCAGCAGAGGCGCTGTGAGCTATTACTGATTATTTGGATGAGAGCAAAACGCAATTATTGTCAAAAGAGACACCGTTATTGGTTTCAAGGTAGTAACATACTAACATTACAGGTAAAACAAACTAATAGGGACTGTTTGTGTTCACTGTACAACAACACACGTGATAATGTTGCAGGATTGTTTTACACACAATATTAAACATTCCTGAAACTTCCATCATCACAACTAAAAAATGAGAATAATATACAGTCGTGGTCAGAATTGTTGGTGTCCTCAGTAAATATGATCAAAAAGGCTCTGAAAATAAATCTGCATTGTTTATTCATTTGATCTTTGGTACAAACTCTCACTTAGCAGATATTTCAGTATTGCGCATGACTGAAGCTCTGTTTCGGGGATTACGTCTCTTTATATCAGGCAACCTCAGTTGTGTTCCTCTGTGGCCACATTAAACCTTGTTGTAGCCTTTTTATTGTACTTCATTATTTTTTAGTAACCTTGCACGTTTCCACTAAACACTGTTCTTTGCACATGTGCTGCAGAATTGTTACAGAAACAACTGTATTTTATTTAAGGACCAATTCTCACTATTAACTAGTTGCTTATTATCATGCAGATTCTGTATGACTATATATTTTGGATCCTTTAATCCACTTCATACTTAACAGCTGGAGTTTGAATAATCTTGTCTCATTTGAACATCCTGTGAATGTAAGGTTACGTTTACACGTCAACGATGTAGTCAAAAACTGAAAAGTTTTTCACTTGCATTTTTAAAAATGTTTTACATACTCTATACATGACAACGTTTTCCAAATGATTCATGTTTACACATATCCAAAAACTGCCAAAAATGCTGTATTAAGTATGCCAGGCCAGTACAGAGGTAGCCAGAGTCAGGTCGGTTGTGGCTGAGTGTCGGCTGCGTGCTGGCCAGAAGTGAGCCAGCTTTGGCCCAGTAATGGTTGCCAGATATGGCTAGGCTTGTGATCAGTGGATCTGGCCTGATTATGGTTGAGAAATGGCACATTCAGCCTCATTCAGCCCTACTATGGGCCATATGTGTCAGTCCCAAAAATGTAATAAATTCTGGTTTTAATGCTTGTGTGAATATTTGCTCCCCAGAATGCCTAAACCTGCACACACACACACACACACACACACACACACACACGTACGTTTGTTTTTGTGAATTGTGGGGACTTTCCATAGACTTCTATAGATTTTATACTGACCAAACGATATTGTCTATCCCCTAACCCAACCCTAAACCTAGCCCTCACAGAAAACATGTTTGCATCGTTACACTTTCAGATAAACACCATTTACTATTTTTAATCAGGCCGGTCCCCACAATGTCAAAAATTTCAGGTTTTACTATCCTTGTGGGGACATTTGGTCCCCACAATGTAGCAAAAACAAGTAACCAGTCCCGTGAGACCCAGGATCTTTCTTCAGGTCCATACCCCTCCCAGTTGACGAGATATTCCAACCGGCCCCCTCGACGCCGTGAGCTCAGGATCTCGTGGACGGTGTATATGGAAGGTGGTTCCAGGATCTCCGGAGGAGGGGGCTCCACTTCAGCTCCCGGTTGTTCTGTGGCAGAGGGATAACAAGGTTTAAGAAGGGAGACGTGGAAGGTGGGATGAATACGATACCTTGGTGGGAGCTGAAGTTGGAACGTGACATCGTTGATGCGTCTCAGGATCTTGAACGGACCAATGTAGCGGGGACTCAGCTTACGACAGGGTTGACGGAGGCGGAGATCCCGTGTAGACAGCCACACCTGGTCCCCTGGTTGGAATTCGGGGGCCGGTCTCCGTCGGACGTCTGCAAAGCGATTTTGTCGTACAGCCCGTTGCAGATGGTGATGAGCTGAGTCCCACACTCTCTCGCTCTCTCGAAACCAGTGGTCTACCGCTGGAACATTAGAGGGTTCCTCCGTCCAGGGAAACAGCGGAGGCTGGTACCCGAGTACGCACAGAAACGGTGTTAAGCCGGTGGTATATTGGCGCAGGGAGTTCTGTGCGTACTTGGCCCACGGGAGGAACCTGCTCCAGCAGTGTTGGTCCGTGTGACAGTATGCCCAGAGGTAACGTCCGAGCTCCTGGATCTTTCTCTCTGTCTGGCCGTTAGTCTGTGGATGATATCCAGATGATAAGTTAACTGTTGCACCAAGTAATTTGAAGAAAGCTTTCCATACATGAGAGATGAATTGAGGTCCCCGGTCCGACACGATCTCCTCGGGCAAGCCGAAGTGGCGGAAGAGATGTTGGAACAGAGTTTCAGCAGTTTCCATCGCCGTAGGCAAACCTTTCAAGGGAAAAAACTTGCACATTTTAGAGAATCGATCCACCATGACCAGAATGCAAGTGTTACCTTCGGCTGCCGGGAGATTGGTCACAAAGTCTACTCCGATGTGGGACCAGGGCCTCTGTGGGATGGGTAGTGGAACCAGTTTGCCTGTAGGGAGTTGACGTGGAGAAGTAGACATGGCACAGACAGAGCAACTCTGGACGTACCTGATGGTATCTCGGCGCATACTGGGCCACCAGTAACGAGATTGAAGGAGCGAGAGGGTCCGTTGGCTGCCAGGGTGTCCAGAGCCCGGAGACCGATGAGCTGTGTCCAGAAGGTTTTGACGTAGGGCGAGAGGGACGAAGATCTTGCCTTCTGGACATTCCGGCGGAGCAGCTTCCTGGAGAGTGGCGCTACGGATGTCCTCGTCCAACTCCCAAACGATGGGACTGATGATGAGGTTGGAGGGTACAATGGGCTCTGGTTCAACGGGTTGTTCTGTGGAATGGAGTCGGGATAGAGTGTCCGCTGAGATGTTCTTAGAACCAGGTCTATAGGTGATCTTGTAGTCAAATCGTGTGAAAAAACAGAGCCCATCTGGCTTGGCGGGGGTTGAGTCGTTTGGCCTCTCGGATATATTGAAGATTCTTATGGTCAGTTATGATGGTGAATGGATGTTTTGAACCCTCCAACCAGTGGCACCACTCGTCCAGGGCAAGCTTGATGGCTAGAAGCTCTCTATTACCCACGTCGTAATTCTGCTCTGCCGGAGACAGCTTGCGGGAAAAGAAGGCACAGGGATGGAGGAGTGGAGGCTCACCGACCGCTTGGGACAGTACCGCACCGGCTCCAGTGGTGGATGCGTCGACCTCGACCGTAAAGGGAAGTTCAGGATCTGGATGGTGTAGAAGAGGTGCGGTATGGTGTTGTTGCAGCCATGGACGTCCCAGGATTATGCTGGCGGTGGAATCCTCCAGTACCAGAAATTTGATGTCCTCATAATGAAACAGACCAACTTGCAAGGTGATGATGGGTGAAGAGTGTCGTATTTCCCATGCCCCTGTGGTTTTCCTTGGATGGTTTTCACTGATATAACTTGATGATGGGGTCGACGAGCCAGTTGAAGTTGATTCAGACAGTCTTGAGAGATGAAGTTGCCTGAAGAGCCGGAATCAACCAGCGCAGAAACACAGAGATATATTAGAAGTATGCAGCGTTACAGGTAACAACGTGAGAGAAGTTATTTCCACCTGTGTAGAGAGGGTACTCACCACGGGGCGTGGGGGTCTGATGGAACATTGACGGAGGTGATGACCAGGTTGTCCACAGTACAAACAGAGACCGTTCATGATTCTGCGGTTCCGTTCGGCACGTGACAAACGTGCGGAGTCGATTTGCATGGGTTCTGGTACTGGATGACAAGCAGCCACCGAGGCAGGCTGAGGAGCGGTAATAGGTGGCTGGCAAGCGGCTAGGTTTTGGGTGACTTTGGTTGTTCGTTGCAGAAAGGCCTCTAATCCAATGCTGTCGTCATACAACGCCATAGCAGCTCGGAGATCGGGATTGAGGCCTTGTCTGTAGGCCCCGAGCAGTGCTTTCTCATTCCAACCACTAGCCGCCGCCAGCGTACGGAAGTGAAGAGTGTAGTGATTTACCGAAGAAGTGCCCTGGTGTAGCCGGAAGAGTTGATCCGATGTAGCGAGTTCTTCTGTAGTTGTACTGAAAACTTCGGTGAAATGATTAGTAAACTGTTCGTAGGAATGAATGATCGGATTGTCTGCGTTCCAAATAGCTTTAGCCCACAGCAGGGCCTTACTGGTTAGGAGTGAGATGAGAAATGCCACTTTGGCGTCTTCGGAGGTGAACAGTTGTGGTTGCATCTTGATGAAGAGATTTACTTGAAGCAGAAAACCGCTACACTCAACCGCCTCTCCCGCAAACGTTGCGGGCATGGCCATGGGAGATCCTGAGACGGATGGCGGCGTCGATGGCTGTTGGAACGCCGCCTTCAAGGCATTCACCAACTCGGAGAAAGGGTTAGTAGTGGCGGGTGATTCGGTGCTCATGCTGTGTATTTCTTGTTAGCGGTCTGGTCTTCTGTCACACTCACACACACACAAGGGGATGGAGGAGACGAGAGATGAGTAGCAATACTATTCAACAATTTATTAAACAACGTCTTATTTAAAAAACAAAGCATTAAGCATGGAATGAAGTTCTTAACTGAATGTTTAGGCAGATTGTAGAAGTCCCAAAGTCCAGTATAAGAGCCACGCCACAGCATCGAGGGAAGGAGAGTTTGAATAGCATGTGAACGGTAGACCAGACAATGGGTAACTGGCAGAGTGTCCTCTTTATAGGGCGTGGCTCAACGAGGAACAGGTGCTGAGTGTTAGAACTCAGGTGACTGTGAACGAGTGGGTGGAGCTACCGGGTGTGTGTCAGATGAAGGTGGCAGTGGTGAATGCCTGACAATTATATTTTGAATACCCTATTACTCAAAAAGCTGTAAACTATACCATTTCACAGGCAGTGATATTCGGCAAAGAGAGCATTGCCAAGTAGTGACCATGCAGGGTGCCCAAACTTTTAAAGGACTTTTTGTCATTTTTAAACTGTAAAATTGTATTAGTTTAAAATTAAATCTACAACATAAAATCTGTAAAAAGTGAACTTTCTGAAATACCTGTTTAACCACATAAAGTGTTCTTCTTCTTCTTCTTTGTTTACCTATGTTCATCTTTTTTCCATACGTAGTGTTAACACTAAGCTTTATGTTTAAACAGGCAAAATTGTACCACATATACCAGCCTGACATTTTTTCCACCTTGCCATCTCTTTAGAAATGTCTTGGTTTCTGCATCCAGCACACTGCAGTATTTGCATATAGATATATATATATATATATATATATATAGATATATATATATATATAAACTGCAGTGTTCTGGATAGAGAAACTGAGAAGTTTATAAACAGATGACACGGAAGAAGAGAGCAGGCCCTACAACAAAGAATTTCTTCCTAAGATTTGCTCCAAATGTTGTTAACATTTACCACTGACATCACTGAGATCGGACTAACCATATGTCAATATGCGTCTCTCTCTTTCATTTATTCTGTCCCTCTTTTAGGATAAACTTGAGGTCTTAAGAGTTATTAAGAGTTTCTGTAGTGTTTATATGTATTTGTTCATGTCACTTTTTACAATGGTAAATTCAAATAAATTCTCATTTCTTATATTTATATGGTGTCATTCTTACTGTGTGTGTGTGTGTGTGTGTGTGTGTGTGTGTGTTCTGTTATATATGGTTTATGAGGACACAAATGTGTATAATGACATGGGTACTACAACGTAAACATGGTTTATGAGGACACTTCCTGTGTCCCCGTAAAACAAAAGGCTTAAAAAACATACTAAACGGTGTTTTATGAAATTCAAAAAGTGTGCACAGTCTCCTGTGATGGCTAGGTTTAGGTGTAGGGTGATAGAAAATACGGTTTGTACAGTATAAAAACCATTACGCCTATGGAGAGTCCCCGTAAACCACAAATGCAAGAATGTGTGTGTGTGTGTGTGTGTGTGTGTGTGTGATATTTGTTGTTCATATTAATTAAATAAATATAGGCCTGTATTTCATATACATTTCCATTTGGAATCCAGACCCAGGCCAGTTTCAGCTAATTGTATAATCTATGCTGGCGTCACTGTGGCTCGATGCCGGCGGTGTCGGCTCCGTTTCGGCACCTGGACTCGAAACGATTCTGGCACGTCATTCATTCATTCCCATGATTCACAAGAGTCCGGCAACTGTAACTGGCCCAAGTTATTTCTTTCGGCTTGCTGGATTTGGGCCGTTATTGGGCGAGATTATTTTGGCTACCTGGGTAGTTGGCGCTGTCACCTTGTTAGTAAATAGTACCTGTAGGGAAGTAAAATCGACACGTATTGTGCATGTCTACATACCAAACCCGTACTACGCACACACATGACGTCACCGTCACCAAAGATTCCCATATTGGATGTTTACACAGAAATAACAACGGTGGCATTTTCAAAAACTTGCACATTGAAACCTATGTTCAAAATGATGCATTTTCAGTCCCCAATGTAAACAAACAGGCGAAACACGTAAAAAGTTTCCAGTTTTTGTCTGAAAACATTATGTAAACAGCCCGTAAGTCAATGAGATTTTTCCCAGTTTTAATTGTCATTTTTATGAAAACCATAAATCTGATCAGTTAGAAAATATAATAGCATACTAAATCAGAACAGTCTGAGGATCTGAGCTGTATTTGGTGGATGAACTGTATCTTGAAAACTCCAGAAGATGCATTTTAAAAGTCTCAGAAGAAGAAGAAGAAGAAGAAGTCAATCTAGTTACCAAGACAACCTAATCACAATTTTGTTGGGAAATTGTGTTTTATATGACTAAAGTTACTGCATACTAAAATGTATTTAAATTGATTTCCAGGTCTCTTATTTTCAAAGTTGTATATCTTTTTTCTTTTTGGCCTATTTAAAGGGCATTTTCCCCTAACCATATTAAATGTAACCAATCTTTCCACTGCAGAAAAAAACAGAAGTAGCTGAAGTGGCATTTAAATGCATTTACACATTTAATGAAGCTAAAATGTAGCATGAAAGCATTTACATTGTAAAATTGCCACAGTATAAATAATGTCATGATCTTGGTGTTTAAAATCAGTTTTTTTTTAATATAAAAATATGAAATGTTGAAAAAAAATACAAAGATAAGCTACTTTTCAATATGAAAGTAAACCACCAACAGATGGCAGCAAGTGACTGTTTTAATGAATGAGTCACTGAGTCATGACTTCAAACCATAGACTGTAAAAAACATGGATATAGTGTCCGTGACGTCACTCATAGATTTCTAAAGAGCGTTTTTGAAGCCTAAAGAGGGTGGGGCTGACCACCGCCATCTTGGCAGCGCGTCACTCCCGGATAATCGAAAATGGGCAAAAAGGCGGGACATGGGTGAAACTGATGTCCCTAGTTGCTGAAACCACGCCCGCCTAACTCGACAGTAGTGACAGCAGCGCTGCACTTCATTAGACAAACAAATGAGATAGATCGTGATCTAACAAACTGCTCCATAAAGCACTGTAAGCAAGCAACAATTAGATAACTTGGCAGCAATAATTAATCGTAAATAATCTTAAGGTTTTTTTTTGATGCATATTATTCACTCAGTGCCAGGTGTCAGTCTATATTTCTACACATGTGAGGACTGCTGTGTCAGCGTAGCATGTATTACACATAAAATCAGTAACAGTTCGCAATTAAATCCCTTTTCTACCTTTTCTTGTAACTCGATAAAATCCTTGGCAATGAACGTCATCAGAGATGTTTAATTCACAATCATTCTGAGGATTATTCCTACTTGCTGACGTTTATCAATCCACCGTCGTTCTTATAGATTAGGCTATTTTCATTTAATTCAGTATGTTTTGCATCCTTTAATGTTAGCGAACATTGCAAATAAATTGGCTGCAAAACGGTATTAACTTTTAGTCTGGTCGTTATGGTCAGAATTATAAATTAAATCACATTATATCCTATGAGGTAATGAATGCTCACTAGATTTTACACAGATGTTACTATAATGATTCTGTAAATGGTGATCAGCACCCAAATATTGTATATAATGTGGTAGTTACTGCCTTTTACCTTGGCGTGGCATCTCACTTTTTGCAGACAATGCAAAGGAGTACAATAACTTCAAAATAGCGGCAAAAATCAAGTTTGAGATCATTTTCATTAAAACATCTAATTGCCAGATTTCCATTGTCCTACCTATAATTAATTTTTCTGGAAAAATAAAAATCCATTTTTCTCAGTTTCACACTCCAATGAGTCTTTTGCCTTGCACGGTGCACTGGTTACAAAACCGGTTATGTCTGTGAAGGCAAACAGCTAGGAAAGAAATTGCATGTTTATATTAGATCTGTTTGGCAGCAGTGTAATATACAGTAAATAAATAAATAAATCCACTGCTCTCTTGTCTCCTCTGAGGCTGGGAAAAACACAATGGCAGTGCCGTGGGTGGAAACGTGCAGATTATGGGGCGGTAATATTATAATAAGACTCCTTTCTACGTCACAGGGGGAGCGAAATCTGACGCACTCATTTTTTTCCATAAGCTTGCAGAGAAAGTCTTACCAAAACAAAAGTTACTGGGTTGTCCTTTTTTTCTTGTTTTCTGGGTTGGTAATCCGGAGACCCGATTATAGTTCTTAAAGATGGAAAAAGTCCTATTTTTATGTCACCTTTAATACATGCTAGAATCATGATACCAAAAATAATAAATTCATTAGAATTAATTATTATTTTAACTCTTAGCAGATCTCCCATCCAGGTACTGATCAGGCTCAACCCCGGCAACCAGTGTGTTTGCTGCTGGCAGTGCAAACATTATTTTCTATAAATTATCAATTGTGAATGATATATATATATTGAACGTATTACTTAAACATCACACAATAAAGTATGAAAAAAAAGCTTTTATCAGTAAGTTTGATAGTGAAACACTACGTATACAGACAGTTAGCTCATTAGCTAACTTCCCATTAATGTAAACCTAATTATACAGTTAACTTGCAGGCTTATATCATAGATAGTTATTTAAAATCATATTATTATTATTTAGTGTTTTTTATTTTATTTTATTTAATTTTGAAAATCCTGTTTATATTATAATCTACATGGTTTAATCAGAGCTGTAGTGAGGGTCACTGACATTAATTTCCAGTTGGACAGGATACAAACAGGATTTCTAAGAGAAGACATCTGTGATGTGGACCTGTCTGAAGTGACTATTACATGAAAAATAAGTTATACTGCTGTTTAATCGTTTCTTTTAGAGCTTGTGGGTCAGTATGATGTGTTTGTGCGTGTCTTGTAAGCTCGGTGCAGCTGTTTTTACAGTTAGAAAGCAGCCAGCATGTGATTCTAACACTAGCAGACTTGGTGATTATGAAAATTATCAGACAAGATTTATGTTTGCAATATAATTGTAACTCTAATATAAAATGGTCTCTCCATTATAATAACGTGTTGTCATGACTTCAGTCTGTGTTTCCACTAAGTACAGTATCCTGACAAGCAAGTGCTGATAAATATCATACTGTTCTGCTTGGTCTAAAGAGATGAAGACACAAAGAGATCAAGATCTGCTTATTGATAATAAGGTCTTTGGTAGTCAGTCATCTACTACTAGTTAAACAGCAGCTCTAATTTCTTCATTCAGCTCTAATTACTTCATTCAGAGGAGAACCGGTCCCCAACTGAGAATGAAAGGTTTTTTTTCTCCATTTCTGTCACCTGATGGAGTTTGGGTTCCCTGAACTGAAGAGCTGCTTTACAGCTGAATCACATCCTGCAACACTGAGACTGGTATTGAACTGAATTGTATAAAGCACTGTAGAAATGAAGGTGACTTGAAGGAGAAGTCCACTTCCAGAACAACAATTTACAAATAATTTACTCACCCCCTTGTCATCCATGATGTTTGTGTCTTTCTTTCTGCAGTCGTAAAGAAATCATGTTTTTTGAGGAAAACATTTCAGGATTTTTCTCCATATAATGGACTGATATGGTGCCCCAATTTTGAACTTCCAAAATGCAGTTTAAATGTGTCTTCAAACGATCCCAAATGCGTTTGTAAACGATCCATGCCGAGGAAGAAGGGTCTTATCTAGTGAAACGATCTGTCATTTACATTAAAAAAAAAATACAATTTAAATACTTTTTATTCTCAAACGCTTGTCTTGCCTTGTAGTCCTTGAACTCTGTGTATTCTGACTCAAGACAGTTAGGGTATGTCGAAAAACTCAGACCGTATTTTCTCCCTCAACTTAAAAAATCATTTCAAAATCATCCTACATCATTGGAGAAGTTCCAACCCAGTCTTTGCAAAGTGAACATGCAAAAAAGATCAAACACCCTTAGCAAAAAAAGGAAAAAACAGCGATATAGGACAATTTGGAAGTTGAGGGAGAACATGAGATGGGAGTTTTTCAACATACCCTAACTGTCTTGAGTCAGAATACACAGAGTTCAGACAGAGTAAGACAAGACGAGCGTTTGACATTAAAAAGTATATAAATTGTATTATTTTTATTAAAATAACCAATCGTTATACTAGATAAGACCCTTCTTCCTCGGCTGGGATCAGCTGGGATTTACAACTGCATTTAGGATCGTTTGAACCCACATTTAAACTGCATTTTGGAAGTTCATAATCGGGGTACCATATCAGTCCATTAAATGGAGAAAAATCCTGAAATGTTTTCCTCAAAAAACATAATTTCTTTACGACTGAAGAAAGAAAGACGTGAACATCTTGGATGACAAGGGGGTGAGTAAATTATTTGTAAATTGTTGTTCTGGAAGTGGACTTCTCCTTTGACTTGTCTTATTTTGTGGTGTACTGTCATCTGTGCTCCCTGTGTTTTTTCTCTGTGTTTCTCCCATTTCTTTGTCAGGATGCTGATCACAGCAGCTAAGAAACATTTTCCAGAGTGCTGTCTCTGTCCTGCCCAACTTTTTTGTTGAAACTGTTGTGTATTCTTATGGTTTAGTTTTTTTTGTTTGTTTGTTTAATCTGAGGTAATGTCAACTAATTTACTGTAATAGTGATATCAACGTGTAACTTGTAATATTCAAAGTTAGGCCTTTTTGGTTCCTTTATTTACAAGTTGTTAATGTGTGCAACATAAACTATCATTTTGATTATGTTTGTTTCTACCTTTTATGAAATCTGTAGGAAGGTTGCTGCCATTTTTGTTGTGTTTTCACTGTCTGCTACTGTTTTGTGGCCAGTTAGGGAGTTAAAGTAATGTTTTTTTTGTTATTTTGTTTTGTCTGAACAGTTTATTTTGGATTTTACTCCTCAAACTAGTGATCTTTAATGTTTTTAGATTGTTGCATCCACTAGAAACTGCTAGACTTGTATAGATATACAGAGACACTGAAATGTTTAAACAATAAAACCCAAAAACTTCCTCCTGCTTGACATACTTGAGTTTGCAGTTTGGATTCTTCAGTTTTTCAGAAAGCAGCTTGACTCCTGAATCTCCTGGGTGATTGTAGCTCAGATCCAGTTCTCTCAGGTGTGAGGGGTTTGAACTCAGAGCTGAAGACACATAATTACAGCCTTTCTCTGTCACCATACAGCCAGACAGCCTACAAAAACATACAACAACAGTCCACATCACATTAGTGTGTTTGTTGTTCCTTCTTATATTGAACTGATTATTCAATAAAAACAACTGGTCACAAAAAATTTGCTCCCCTAAGCAGTCAGCGGAAATAGCCAGATTCAAAGCTTGTCGCAAATGACTTTTTGTCCAAAAAAAAAATCCTCAATCGTGTGTTGTCATTAAGATTAATTTACTGTCCCTGGTCACATCAGAGCCCGCGAGATCCCAAATCATAAGTATCAAACATGTCTGATATTTATGCCTCTTGATCATGCTGCCTCTGATGTGATACCTGTGATAGTTCCCCAGATCTCAATCTAATCAAGCGTCTGTGGGATGTGCTGAACAAACAAGTCCGATCCATGGAGGCCCCTCCTCACAACTTACAGGACTTAAAGGATCTGCTGTTAACATCTTGGTGCCAGATATCAGATATTCGGGGGTCTAGTGGGGTCCATGCCTCGATGGGTCAGGGCTGTTTTGGCAGCAAAAGGGGGACCAACACAATATTAGGAAGGTTGCCATAATGTTATGCCTGATCAGTGTATACATACACATACATATATACGTTTACGTGTGTGTGTGTTTATTTGCTGTCGTACATGAATTACACTGAATTATTGATCCTGCCTTTCATTTACATCTGGAAGAGAAATTCATCTGCGTTTTATCTACACTACACACATCCTGTGTTTACGTCATAAAAAAACAAAAATGTGAGAAGGATGAATCTATGCTTGACAAGCTCCTCTCATCTTCTCCACAGGTCTCTTCCTTTGTGACTGGTGATGTTGTTCTGGACCATCATATCAATAATGCTCTTGTTCCATTTAAAATAATCTTGATTGACGACCTGAATGTTCTCAAACTTCAATTATGAATAATTTGGACATTTACATGTAAAGAACAGAAGTTGTCCCAGGAGGACAATATTCACAATATTCATAAATATAGGATTGTTTTGACAAACTCTTTTAAAGACTCTTCTAAAAACTTTAGATCTGTTCCCTAGCATCTAAAAAAAAGACGTCATGATTTCTTACGTAGTCTATTAGGGTAACTTTGATTTCATTTGAAATTTGTCTTTACCTTCTACATATCGTTTCACCTCGCTCTACAGTTCTTCTCTGTCCATGTCTTTGTACAGTTTCTGCTCTTGCTCTTTCCACTACACCAATGTTCTCCTCTCCACTCGTCTCTTCTCCCTCTCCTTCTCCTCTCTTTTTATATTCACCTCTCTGCTCATCTGTCTACCTGTTCCACTCTTCTTCTTCTCTCTTTCGTTACACACCCAATTCTATTCACTCTACCCCCTTTTAGACTTAAGACCTGTTTTGCACACAGCTTCTCGATGGTGCTCCTAGCTTGTGCAGTACTGTCAGAAGTTATTCTTGAAAATGCAGCAGTTTTGCAGTTTGCAACCAGATTTATCTAGCCTTATCACCAAATGACTACAGCCCCATTGACTCCCTCTGCCAATGCATTGATGAAATTAACAGTTGAATGTGCCAAAACTTTATTCCGTTAAGTAAGGGATAATGACGCTTCGCGTCGGGTCCTGATCACACTGTCGGGGCTTATTTCTGCGATAACTACCGGCTGCCTGTACATTATCCCGCTTATTACACGGCTACTTGCCACATCAGGAAAAAAAACTGGACATTTATATGAATTTGAAACATTTTATTGGCATATTTGTTTTAAATTAACATTTTTATCCTTCCGCGAAACGATATAGTACCACGTGACTAACATTCAAACGTTAGTAAGAGAATTTATAACATCTACATATGAATATATAATAACGGATGTATTTTATTTATTTACAAGTATTAAATTGCACGTTTCCATTAATGGTGAACTGTGACATTGTAAATGTGGTCCCAGCGGGGATGTTGAAGTTGATGTTTTTGGTAGAGTCAGCGAAAGTTTTCTCTATGGACTCTTTGTTGATGGCACCTAAAAAACATAGAAATAATAAAAAACTTATCATTAAACTATGTTGGTGATTGAATTTTATGATAAATATTATATTTAATACGAACACTTACTGCTTGCCAAGCTGTTGTCAGGATTTGATGAGAGTATACTGCTCCATTTCTGTCTGTCAGCGGTGGTCGGAGTCCAGTAAGTCTTTAGACTGCTTTCACATCTATGTCCGGTCACAGTCATAATCTCTCTTGTTTCCAATCCGGCACGCGAGAGAAGTTGCACAGCCGTGCTTCTTAAACTGTGGTTTGTGTATCTTCGTGAGAGGCCAGCTGCTTCGCTGATTGTGGGCATCATCTTGGCAAGGTAGTTATGTCCCATCGGCTCTTTAGAGTACCAGACTGTTCTTTTGTTCAGTGTTTCCTGGTTTTGTCGTAGTGGATGAAGATAAAATGCGTCTGCGTCTGACAGACAGAGTGCCAGGTATTTTTTGAAAGTAGCAACAGGACACTTAGGGTTGTTGGGTTCAGCGAAGATGCAGCCTCTCTAATTTTCTTCACATGGATCTTTCGGGTCTTTGTGGTTTTTAGTCTCTGCATTGTGGGACAGAGTAATGTATTCGGTGCCATTGTCGTCACATTTCATGGTAAAAGAATCCCTTCTTAAATCTCGGTTCCCTTCTCTGCCTCGTCTTGCTAGATGTAGTTGTACATCAAACCACACTTTCCGAACTAGACCAGTTGCTGTGTCTGGCGACAGCACATCGGAGTTTCGTATTAGATGCATGTCTGCTGGTGAGATCGGTGGATGATGGTGACTAATGTCTTTGCCAGCTTTACGAATGGCTTTAATTGTAGATTTAAAAACTGCATTGCTGGAGTTGAAGGTTGGACTTTTCAGGATATCAAACTTTTTAAAATATCTGGCAATGCCAGTCCTGATGGCCATATAGCTGGCTATTGAATAAATCTGACCCTTCGCACTTTGAACAGATGCATAAAATGATCGTAATAAAAAAGCTCTCTGTGTCTTGTCGTTGTTTGTTCTTCGTAGTTCAATTTTCGTTTTTTCGTCTTAATTGGGGAGTCATTTGATTCGTCTGAATCTATCCACTGTTCAAACGTTTTGTTTTTACCGTACATGTTAAAATTAATGTCGAAATTTTCCATTGTTAATTGTGGTTGTCCAGTGTTTGTCACAAGATGGCGCCAAACGGTAATCTTTGTTGGCGCGGAGGGATTTTAAACATACAAGTAGTACCGGCTATGCGTTATTACTTTGGAGCGGTTATTATTTGAAAAGAACGAACCTGCAAATGTCTCAACTGACCAATCAGAATCAAGCATTCCAGAGAGCCGTGTAATAAACAAGGATAACTGCATATGGAAACAAAGATGAAGTTCTTAAGGTGAATGCATACCTTGACTCTAGGGGTTAAACTAAAAATCAAGTCAAGAATCTTGGTGTGATTTCTGGAGTCAGACCTTATTTTTAGAAGTCATGTCAAAGCAGTAACTAAATCAACACATTATCATCTCAAAAATGCTGCAATAATTAGATGTTTCCAGTCAAGACTTGGAGAGCCTTTGTCACCAGCAGGGTGGATTATTGTAATGGTCTCCTCACTGGCCTTTCCAAGAAGACCATTAGACAGCTGCAGCTCGTCCAGAATGCTGCTGCCAGAATTCTGACTAGAGCCAGAAAATCTGAGCATATTACAGCAGTCCTCAGATCCTTACTCTGGCTTCCAGTTACATTTAGGATTGAAGGATTTTAAAATATTATTACTCATTTATAAATCACTAAATGGCCTTGGACCTAAATACATCGCAGATATGCTCACTGAAAATAAGCCTAACAGACCACTCAGATCATTAGGATCAAGTAAGTTAGAAATACCAAGGGTTCAATCCAAACAAAAGGAATCTGCTTGTAGTTATTATGCTGCCAGCAGTTGGAATCAGCTTTCAGAAGAGATCAGATGTGCTAAATCAGTAGCCATATTTTAATCTAGGCTTAAAACACATAGCTGTGCATTTACTAAAGGAGCACTGTGCTATGTCCGAACTGATTGCTCAGTATTTTATGTATAATCATTTTTATTCTTCATACAATCCACATCTACAGACAATGTAGATGTAGACAATGTAGATGTAGACAGAGGGAATGTTTTTCTCTCTTGTTCTGGCATTGTGCTGAGAGCAGATTAAACATTGTTGACAAAATTCAATGGCCATTTATTGTGGTAGCATTTTGTTACTTATTTTATGGAAAACCAGTTACCTCAGTATCTCCAGCTGACAGTTTGGACTCTTCAGTCCTTTAGAAAGAAGTTTCACTCCTTGATCCTGCAGGTCATTGTTACTCAGGTCCAGTTCTTTCAGGACAGAGTTTGAGGATTTCAAAACTGATGACAAATTCCCACAAGACTGAGCAGTGAGATTACACATGGAAAACCTGAATAAGAAGAACACAGTAATTGAATACAGAATTAATCTTAGTGTGATTATTTTTAATAAATAAAAAATAAATAAATAAATAAATATTTTTTTATACTAATAAAAATACTAATAAAAAAAATAGTATTTCAAACTCCAACCTCAATATCTCCAGCTTAGAGGTTGGACTCTTCAGTCCATCAAAAAGAAGTTTCACTCCATGATCCTGCAGGTCATTGTTACTCAGGTACAGCTCTCTCAGGACAGAGTTTGATGACTGTAGAGCTGAAGACAAACTTTCACAGGACTGAGCAGTGAGCTGACACCCACACAGCCTGTAAAAGAGAACAAAACAAAAAGCCATATTAATGTGAATTTATCAGATAGGTTACATAGTTTATAATCTGGAGTGCATGTTTGTACTGAATAACACGTTATAATACGAACACAATACCAAAGCACTTCTATATCTTTTCAAAAATATTATAGTTCATTAGTAGTTTATAAACTGTAGTTAATACATTAGTAGGTTATATACAAATAGTGAGTTCATTTATTGTCATATATAATACTTTGTTGACAATTTATTAACTGCAGATTGTTCCCACTTTAGATTGAACATGTCATAAATTAAGTGCTTTAAACCACCTTTTATTGGACATTAATTGCACCAAAATTCAGTGATCCTTAAAATGTTTACAAATACATTAAGCACACATACACACATTGGGTTTCCATGTTTTATAGGGACCTTGCATAGTACACTGTATTAATTATACTGTATAAACTGTATATCCATTTGTCACTAACCCTAACTCTAAACCTACTCCTAATCCTAACTGATGTATTTTAACAATTTTAAGTTTAACTAACTGATGTATTTTGACAAATGCTTAATGTATTTGTACATTTTAAGAAACTCTTAATACTAATGCAATTAATGACCAATAAAGATTAAAACAATAAAACAATAAATGAAATTATGAAAATTAACCGAATACAGTGACAATAAATGAAGACCTCACTGTTTGTATATAGTCTATTAATATATTAACAACAGGTTATGAACTATTGAATAATTACAGTTAGCAAATAATTTGTAAATGCTTTTTTACTGTATACTTATATATATATATTTTAATTTACCACTTTATCTATTAAAATGTCATAAGTAACTTAAGTAAACACAAATCACAACATCTCCAAAGACTGAAAAAGTCTCAGGGTCAAATCCTGAAGGTTAAGCTCATAACTCATCTGTGCATTTGAGCTCAACACTGCAGCAAATTGTTCATGAATCAAACTGATCCAGTTCAACTCACTGATTCAGTGATGCAGTCACAGAAGTTGTCAAGTTATAAACACACTGAATCTGACCTACTGAAATGAGGCAAGAACCAAGAATAATATGATCCTCACAGCTGAGAATTTAACTGATAAAGTGAAAATAAAGCTATTGTAATAACTAAATCCACAAGGAAGGGAACATGTTTTTAAATTAACAGGAAAACATTTTTTGAACTTTTGAAAAAAAGTAATTAGGCATTATTTCATTCTCATTACTGGGACACTGCATTACAAAATTCCAGGTTTTCCAGGATGGTTGGGAACCCTGACTGTTTTCTCATCAGGTTTTTTGAGTAGGCATTGTCTGTCTTGTGTTCTTAGAAAAGACACTGATACAATCATACTGCAATATAGACAAGGGACATATCTGCTAGCTATAATCTTTCAGGCCATTGTTACTCAGGTCCAGCTCTGTCAGATGGGAGTTTGATTGTTGTAGAGCAGAAGACACACTTTCACAGCATGTTTCATTAAAACCACACCTGTCAAATCTGCCAAACAGAATGTTTAGTTGGATAATTTTCAGTTTCTTTTCTGCAATAACTTATTGTACTCTAAATATTTGGGGAAAATATTTCACATTGTATTTTGAGATTTAATTATTTAGTGAAACAAAACGTTTAATTAAACAGCAGTCAGTGAAATTACTCACACTGCTTTTCTGCAGCATCTCACAGCTGGGATGAGTCTCTTGTAGTCTGAAGGTGATGTGAACCTCTTTGGGTTGAACTCATCCAGCACCTTCTCTGACATGAGCAGTACATATGTCAGCACTGTGCACATTGAAGATGAGAGTTTTCTTCCTGGATGTTCATCTGAACTGAGGTAACTTTGAATTTCCTCATATAATGAATGATCCTTGAGCTCAAGTAAGCAGTAAAATAGGTTAACTAAAGATTCATCTGAGATAAAATACTTATTTTGTTCTTGTTTAATGTATTCAGTTATTTTTGTGATGCTCTCTGTGGTGTCTTCAGTGTGTGTGATCAGGCCTTGGAGCAGGTTTTGACTGGATTTCAGTGAAATGCCCATCAGAAAGCGCAGGAACAGGTCCAGATGTCCTCTCTGACTCTTCATGGCTTTATCAACAGCCTTCTGCAGTAGCTTCTGCAATGTGATATTTTCTTCTGGCTTGTCAAAGAAAAACTGAAGCTCCTGCATGTTCTTGTTCAGGTAACAGACGAACACATGCACTGCAGCAAGGAACTCTTGAACACTCAGATGCACAAAGCAGTAGACTTTTGTCTCATGAAGTCCATCTTCCATCTTAAAGATCTCAGTGATCATTCCTGTGAACTCAGTGTCTTTACTCACATCAATACCACATGCTTCCAGATCTTCCTCATAGAACACAATGTTTTCCTGCTTCAGCTGTTCAAATGCTAGTTTGGCTAGCTTCAAAATCATTTCTTTATTTGAACGTAAAAGCTTTGTGCGTTGTCTTTCTGCTTTTTCATCATATTTCTGGCTCTTCATGTTCATCTGTATCAGCAGGAAGTGAATATACATTTCAGTAAGTGTTGTGCTGATGTTCACTTCACTGTTCTTGATGAGAATATTTTGAAGTACTGTGGCCGTGATCCAGCAGAACACAGGAATGTGGCACATGATAAACAGACTACGAGACGTCTTAATGTGTGAGATGATTTTGGAAGCCAGATTCTCATCTGTGATTCTCTTTCTGAAGTACTCCTCCTTCTGTTGGTCAGTGAATCCTCGCACCTCTGTAAATAAACCTACGTACTCAGGAGGGATCTGATTGGCTGCTGCTGGTCGTGATGTCACCCACACAAGAGCTGATGGAAGCAGCTTACCTTTCACCAGACTTGTAAACAGCACATCTACAGACGATCTTTTCTCAACCATCTTCAATTCTTCACTTTTAAAATTCAAATGCATTCGACTTTCATCAAGTCCATCAAATATAAATGCAAGTTTATATTCTGTATATAACTTTGATTTCTCCAGGCCCTTCAATTCATTATAAAATTCCAGTAGGAATTCATGAAGATTGAGCTCTCTATCCTTAATCCTGTTAATCTCTCTGAATGGGAGCAGGAACACACAGTGTATATCTTGATTGGCTTTTCCTTCAGCCCAGTCCAGGATGAACTTGTGCACAGAGACAGTTTTTCCAATGCCAGCGATGCCTTTAGTCAGCACAATCTTTTCCTCATTATTTTCCCTTAATAATGTAAATAATTTACTGCAATTGATTGGTTTGTCCTGTGTTTGTTTCTTTCTGAAAGCATCATCAATCTTCAGAATCTCACGTTCCTGATAGACATCTTTCATATCGCCCTCTGTTATGAACAGTTCTGTGTAAACAGCCTTGAGATCAACTTCATTTACTTTCTTGCACTCAAAAATACGTTCTGCTTTTTTCTTCATGTTCATTTTGTGAGTTTTCCAAAACTTCTGCAGCATCCGATCCTCTGTTAAATAGACTGAAACAAAGATGAATAAAAACATGGTGAAAAAAAAAACTGATTTAACTTTCTTAACATAATTAAGTTACTGTTGAATATAATACAGAATTAAGGCATTTAATTCTGGAAATGTTTTCCCATTAATTTGAATTTATATATACAGTCATGGTCTTGGTAAATATAAAAAAAATTTATTTTATTGTTTAAAAAAAAAAGAAAAACACAAAAACGTAACCTTTAAAACATCAACCTCTAAAACTACTGAAAATGGGAGTAAATCCCATTATAAAATAAATGTTTTTCTCAAAGCCACATGGCCACAATTATTGACACCCATTTAGGGCTGTCAAACGATTAATCGCGATTAATGGCATACAAAATAAAAGTTTGAGTTTGCCAAATATATATGTGTGTGTACTGTGTCTAATTATTATGTATATATACAGTGGGGCAAAAAAGTATTTAGTCAGCCACCAATTGTGCAAGTTAAAAAGATGAGAGAGGCCTGTAATTTTCATCATAGGTATACCTCAACTATGAGAGACAAAATGAGAAAAAAAACAATCCAGAAAATCACATTGTTTGATTTTTAAAGAATTTATTTGCAAATTATGGTGGAAAATAAGTATTTGGTCACCTACAAACAAGCAAGATTTCTGGCTCTCACAGACCTGTAACTTCTTCTGTAAGAGGCTCCTCTGTCCTCCACTCGTTACCTGTATTAATGGCACCTGTTTGAACTCGTTATCAGTATAAAAGACACCTGTCCACAAGCTCAAACAGCCACACTCCAAACTCCACTATGGCCAGAGGACACCAGAAACAAAATTGTAGACCTGCACCAGGCTGGGAAGACTGAATCTGCAATAGGTAAGCAGCTTGGTTTGAAGAAATCAACTGTGGGAGCAATTATTAGAAAATGGAAGACATACAAGACCACTGATAATCTCCCTCGATCTGGGGCTCTACACAAGATCTCACCCCGTGGGGTCAAAATGATCACAAGAACGGTGAGCAAAAATCCCAGAACCACACAGGGGGACCTAGTGAATGACCTGCAGAGAGCTGGGACCAAAGTAACAAAGGCTACCATCAGTAACACACTACGCCACCAGGGACTCAAATCCTGCAGTGCCAGACGTGTCCCCCTGCTTAAGCCAGTACATGTCCAGGCCCATCTGAAGTTTGCTAGAGAGCATTTGGATGATCCAGAAGAGGACTGAGAGAATGTCATATGGTCAGATGAAACCAAAATAGAACTTTTTGATAAAAACTCTACTCGTCGTGTTTGGAGGAGAAAGAACGCTGAGCTGCATCCAAAGAACACCATACCTACCGTGAAGCATGGGGGTGGAAACCTCATGCTTTGGGGCTGTTTTTCTGCAAAGGGACCGGGACGACTGATCCGTGTAAAGGAAAGAATGAATGGGGCCATGTATCGTCAGATTTTGAATGAAAACCTCCTTCCATCAGCAAGGGCATTGAAGATGAAACGTGGCTGGGTCTTTCAGCATGACAATGATCCCAAACTCACCGCCCGGGTAACGAAGGAGTGGCTTTGTAAGAAGCATTTCAAGGTCCTGGAGTGGCCTAGCCAGTCTCCAGATCTCAACCCCATAGAAAATCTTTGGAGGGAGTTGAAAGTCCGTGTTGCCCAGCGACAGCCCCAAAACATCACTGCTCTAGAGGAGATCAGCATGGAGGAATGGGCCAAAATACCAGCAACAGTGTGTGAAAACCTTGTGAAGACTTACAGAAAATGTTTGACCTCTGTCATTGCCAACAAAGGGTATATAACAAAGTATTGAGATGAACTTTTGTTATTGACCAAATACTTATTTTCCACCATAATTTGCAAATAAATTCTTTGAAAATCAGACAAATCCAGGATTTTTTCTCTCATTTTGTCTCTCATAGTTGAGGTATACCTATGATGAAAATTACAGGCCTCTCTCATCTTTTTAATTGGGAGAACTTGCACAACTGGTGGCTGACTAAATACTTTTTTGCCCCACTGTAAATACACACAAATTAATGTATACGTTTAAGAGAAATATGTTATTTATGTACAAAATATTTTATTTATATAGAATATAAATTCTATAAAAATGTTAATTAATACATATACTTGCAAATATTTCTTAAATATATACATGAATGTGCTTGTATTTATACATACATAATAATTACACACATATATTAGGCAAACTCAAACTTTTATTTTGTATGCGATTAATGGCGATTAATCGTTTGACAGCCCTTCACCCATTTATTCAATAATTCTGGAAAACCTCCATTTGCCAAGATTACATGTCTCAGTCTCTCCTATAATGCATGATGAGGTTGGAGAACACCTTACAGGAGATCAGTAATTCTGGCCATGGCTGTATATACAGTCAAACCAAAAAAAAATTATTCAGACACTAGATATAATTTTTGATATTTTTTTACTAGTGGGTGTAGGACACTATATAGTTCATTTACGTAAGTGAACAAAGTAAACTGTGACATATTATACCCAAAAATTCTTCATACGGTGGACTACCAGTACAACTGATAAAAATTTGGGATAAATATTATTCAGACACTTTGACCCGACCATGTTTTTTCTTAAATTGCTAATGTGGCCTTTTTACACCACAGACTAAACAAAATTAAGCATTGCTTGGTTATTGGTTGACCTAAATTGGAACCATCTAATTGTGTACTTAAATTGAACATCTGACAGCTATTTAACCTATATATATAAACTATTATTTATTATGTAAATTATAGACTTTGCACTTCAGTCGCGTTACAACAATGACACAACTGCGCTTTCAAGTCAGCAATGCTGGAACTGATGTTTTGTTTGCAACTACTTCAACTGTTTCCTTATACCAGCAAAATCAACTGAAAACACTATCATTTACTGTCTTATTAATAATGCATCACTGTAAAAGGTCTTTTGTAAAATAAAGAAAACGAATAGGATGTCACTTTCTGCCATTTGAGTTTCCTTGCTGTCACAAAAATGAACTGAAACTCAGCATATATAGGCTACATTATGTGTCGTACTGTTTTTCCCTTGTTTATCTGTTAACTAAATCAAGTATATTTTTAAGTATTTATTCCTTGTATGTATATAGGCTATGAACTGCATATTTTATACATACAGTACTGTGCAAAAGTTTTAGGCCACTAGTATTTTCACCAGCTAAAAAGGGGTTTAAAGTAAGTTATTTCTATCTTTTGCTGTAGTGTATCAGTAAAAAATATCAGTTTGCATTTCCAAATATACTGTTTGCCATTAATTGTAATAATCTAGTGAGATTTTTGTTTGCACAAGGAGTCTGACAACAGCCAGTGCTCCACACTGATTTAATCTCATTATCATCTTCTTGGAATGACATGAAGACACAGAACAAACTGAAACAGAATAAATCCAGAAGAACTGTGGCAACGTCTCCAAGATGCTTCAAGAGACCTACCTGCAAAGCTACCTGAAAAATTTTGCGCAAGTGCACCTAGGGCAAAAGCTGCTGTAAACGCAAAGAATGGTCGCACCAAATGTTGATTTCATTTAGTTAATAGAAAGTAATTGATAAAGAAAATCTTTATTTTTATTTATGACAGCATCCTCATTTTACAGCATTTTTACACAAGTGCCTAAAACGTTTAACAGTGCTGCAGCTTTGCAGGTAGGTTTCTTGAAGCATCCTGGAGACTTTGTCACAGCTCTTCTGGATTTAGTCTGTCTGAGTTTGTTCTGTTTCTTCATGTCATTCCAGACAGACTGGATGATGATGAGATCAGATCTCTGTGCAGAGCACTCGCTGTTGTCAGACTCCCTGTGCAAACAAAAATCTCACTGGATTATTATGATTAATGGCAAAATGAATGTTTGGAAATGTAAACTGATATTTCCTACTGACACACTACAGAAAAAGACCAACTTTAACTGACTTTAAACCATTTTTTAGCTGATGAAAATACTAGTGGCCTAAGACTTTTGCACAGTACTGTATATCATTAGAATTTGATATAATATTTAGTATTCTACATCTAGGTGGAAAAAAATTATAATTGGTACTACTCTCTGTTCAAAATAAATGAAAAGAAACCTAACATAGTAGATTTGTTGTTTTTTCCTGTTGTACCGAAATTGTATCGAACTGTGACTCCTGAACCGTGACATCTGTGTACAGTTACACCCCTAATATATATATACATATATATTTAACCTTTGCAGCATATAAACGACGTAAAAAATCTTGAATAATCTAATGCTAACGTGAGTTATAAAGTAAACTTTGTGCAGGATTTAAAATTAACCAACATATGCTTTTTCTGTTGTAGCATTTACTTTTGCACCTGTTTTAGTATTTAGATCAACTCTGACTTCAGTCTGAGCACAGCTCATTATTTTGACTGGAAGAGAAATGAAAAGATTTATCACTATTTTTTTTTTTACAGTTCATGTTTGACATTACAATATTTTTTTCTTTATTACCTTTGGTGAGTTTGTTCTCTAACTGTTCAGCAAGATGGTTCTGGTTCATCTTTTTCAGGATATCCAGTGTGATCTTCACAGCTCTTTCTGGTCCAAAACGATCCAGCATCTGATCTACTGTGTCAGTTGCATCTGCTTTCTCCAGTACAGAAACTGGAATAGGTCCATCTTCTCTTAAGTAGCTCTTAAATCTCTTCAATTCTTTTTTTTCCAGATCATCCAGTGTGTCATTAAGCAGTTGTTTAACAGACGCCATCGTTCTTCACTGACTGCTGCTGAACATGAGGAAAATGTTTTATAATAGGTCCACTCTTACTGGACACTTACTAAATAGGGCCTGAAACTGTATTTTTTAATGCTGAAGTTTAAAAAAAATGATAACCACCAACCTCAGGAGATCATTTTTAATTGAAGTATTTATAACACTATTTCCTCTAGACCAGATGAAATTTCACCATTTGGATGATCATTAATTTCCTTCTGTTAAATCCATATGATAGAGATGTGATTAATTTGACCAAAAACCTCTATGCTTGAGGAGAAGATTTATTTATATATTACAGTGCCTTTCTATAGCTTAAGATCACTTTACATAGTACATTTCTATTTAGCGGGAAAAACATGAATACAATAAGTGACCCTGGATGTGAAAACCCAGCTGAAGTCATTTTTTTGTGCTTTACTGTTTTCTACATAAAATCATCCTTCATAAAGTGAAGAACATTATTTCAAAATGTAATCTTGATATCTTTAATATTGACTGAGTAAGGCAGTGTCAATGGATGAAATCAAACTTTGATGTTTGTTATTTCAAAATTAGATTTTGAGACTTTAGCCAGGATTTCACAGAGAGGGTCACGTATGCGTCTGGAAGACTGTATTTTAAAGTTTCTTCTTTAGCAAAGAAAAACCAGTCTCCTGTTGGCTTATATCAAATTCCTCTGACATTTTTCTTTACAAATCCTCGTTTCGTACTTGATTTGTGACTGGTGTTTTGTTTTGCTCTCTCATCCGCACTTCTGCACTATTTTGAATACACATATGACAGTTAGCAGAAGCTAGAGATTACTGTTTGTAAAGTTTTAAATATGGACATTTTTGTTACAAAAATGCATGTATTTGCTTCAGGAGGCCTATATTTACCCCTCCGAACCATGTGGGACACTTTTTTATGATGGATGGATTCACTTTATTGGATTTCTTTTGGACTATTAAAAATTAAACACCCATTTACTGCCATTATAAAGCTTGCAAGAGCCAGGACATTTTTTAATAAAACTCTCATTGGATTTGTTTAAAAGTCAACTACACCTAGGATGCCTTTAGGACAAGTAAATCATGGGCTAATTTTTGGGTAAACTATTCCTTTAAGAACATTTGTGACACATTTTCAGTCTGGTTTTAGAGAACTAAAATCTGCTTTGTAAAGACCAGGACACACCACATCCTGTCAGCTCATGTTAGTAGCAGTTTGCACAATTCAACATGTTCGGGTCGTTGGTGAGAGTGATTTGGCTCTGATTGGATGCTCAGTTTAGAGAGAAAGTCAGTGCCCGAGAATTAAAGTGAAAGTGATGAAAATGAGCAATTCAAAATGGCACCGGCAGAAAGCTGGTCTAATATTAATTTATCTTACCTGAGCATTCAAATTAACATTTATTGTCATAACAACATGAGCTGCATAAAATAAAGTTATCAATATAACTTGATATTCAAAATGGTAAGCAAGCGCTGCTTTGTTTACATGTTGTATATCTGCATTATCTCATATATCCTTGTTTTGGTTTTTCCTTTTTAAAGACTGATATAGACTGTGGATACCTGGACACTTGAGAGCGCATACACACAACAGGAAATAAGATCTGATGAGAGGTCGCAGAAACCTTTCCTGCTAAACATTAACAATAATTAGATATTACATTACAATTTGGTAGTAAAACACAAGTGTTGCTTATTTTATTGATGCAAAGATGAGTATGTTTATTTTGTACAACATTTGCAACTGCTTTTTATCACTTAATTAGAAGCACCGCAAATTACTAAACTGTCATCTGTTAGACACTACTGAACAGATATTTAGAAGTTAATTTTAAAATGCGAAGTACTGACAAAAGTAAAAAAAGCACTGTAAACAGTTGCCTATTTACAACACTACAAGTGTGTCCCATATGACACAGTAATGAAGAGTTCTACACACACTTGTGCTCAAGTACAAAGACTGCAAGTGTGGGTATTTGGACAAGCCCTGAGAATCTGCAAGCACTTCCTATTTCATGTTAGTCATAAAGTTGGGAGATTTTATCTGTTTTTACCTGCTGCTATGCTGTATTGTTGAGATGAGTTTGTTCATGTAGAATAGTCCTCTCTTTGCAAGAAAAACTCTCAGCTTTCAAGATTAGACTTTATTGGTCCATTCAACAAAGCTGAGATGCCAGCTGTACCAGTTAAGTGGAGTTGATGCTTCAAAAACCACACACACACTGTGACTGTAATCCATACAACCCCACTGGATAAAGCAATGTCTTCTGAAGTGAAAATACTCATAATTTACACTTTTAAAAAATGATTAACTATTGCTTCCGACTAACTGTCATACAGGCATGAATTTTTCTTAAATATCCTTGTGTTTATCTGAGGAAACAAAGTTCAAAAGATAGACATATGTATTTTTGTCCACCGTATTTTTCAATGCAGAAGTAAACTGTGTTTAGCTAAATAAAATTACCCTAGTAAAATGTAATAGATTTAATATACTAAGTATAGTTCAGGTTTATTCATATATTTACTAACATATCGCTCGAGACTTACTGATGTAAAACTTATTATTAATTATTAAGCCTAAAATATGTTTTAATGTCACTGTTGATGACGACCTTTAATTATTTTGCATTTAAAGACTGATATTATTTAAAGTGTACCTAAAGTATACTTGCAGTAGTTCCACTTTAGCATAATCAAATGTAAGTATATCTTTGGTTGGACTTCAGCACTACTTCTGCACAATTAAAGTGCACAAAGTAAAAAAATTTGTTGTTCCAATTTAGCGGATTTTAAATATACTAGTTTAGTATACTAAAAGTTCAACTGCAGGGTATTTTTATTTTGTACATAAGATGTAAATACAGTATATTTGTAGTTGCATGAAACAAACGTATTCTAAATACATTTTAGTATATTTATTTTTCACTAGGGTATCTCCAATATTTAAACAGTTGTTAATAAGAACATCTTTTGTGTAGAATATGTGCAGTAATGTAACAACCTTAAAGGTTTATACCATCTGACAGCAAGCCACATGATTGCAGTTGAGTGCATATTGTAGGGTATCGGAGCAAATCAGACAATTTAAGATTAGATCAGAACAGTGTTGAAACAAAGAGCTCAATTCCACAAGGAGGCCCAACAACATGGAGGATTGCAAGTCCTGGCGCCACAAGTCTGAAGTGAGTCTAACTAACTAGCAGCATTAAAACAAAACAACACTTATTGGCACTCAGGAAGGGGATTGTCAAATTTGGGGCAAGTAACCAACATTAATAGTCAAAGAGACAACACATCATGACAATCACAAATAACCTAAGAGGAACTACTAGTTAAATACTTCCTCAGATTGACTTCCCCCACCTAAGTCAGAGACCTTTTGACCTTTTGTTCCTCATAGAACACGTCCTCACATTCACAGAATGACAGAGACTGTATTTTACATATGTAGATACACCAAAATGATGCTAAAAGGACTTAGAAATGATTATCTGTCCATTGCATTACTCCATATCATGTATGTAACCCTCATGTCTTAATCACTCACTGTCAATGTCATTTTCAATGATTACTGAATAGTTTATTGGTTTATATTTGTGTTTAGTGTGTGTTTGAAAATCTCTCCTTAAAACATTTCAATTAATCAATTCTTTGTAAGACATTATAATCTTGTAATAGAAATCATGATGAAATTATACTTCGCAAGAGCGGGAAAATTCAGACTTTGTGACTAATAAGATAAAAGTATGTACTGGGAGGAGAAACATAGCAACACCACGAGCAAAGACAATGTCTAATTGGTCAAGGCACCATTTGGGATGTGTCCAACAGTCCAGTTTAAAGACTCAGGACACCAACAAATTTTTGCCCTGCTTTCTGCTTGTTGCGCTTCCTGGCCTGCATGCCTGCTGCTCCTCTAACATCCTGAGCAGAAAACCCGTCTAATCTCATCACACTTTTCTTCTTTCTTTCTTTCTTTAGGTTGTTTTTCTTTCCGTTGAGAGTTTCGTGTTCTGATTTAAGTTTTGCCGCACACATAAGTTTGCCTCTACACACATAAGTTAACAACCAAGACGTCACTCCGGACAACTACTAGACCTCCAGCAAGTCAACAACCTAGGAAGCCTCCTTTCAGCAGATGACGCCACGCAAAATGAAATCCCAATAAACACAGGCAACACAAGTAAACCTTTCAGATTCTAGCTGAACTTGTGCATTTAATAAGTTTAACAGCCTCATTAAGGAACTCAATTAGAGGGTGATTAAAATGATTGAGTGTTGTTCAGATCTAAGCAAATGCATATATTGCTACATATAAACCTGGGATTTCACATTTTCACTCTCTTAAACTCATTCTTTTCTCACTTTCTGTCTTTCTGCAACTTGTGTGAATGTGTGACGCATGTTTCTACGTTAGAATAGTTCTTAGATTTGTGTTAAATCTTATTTATATTGAAAATAGAAGTAAATGTTCATGTCTTAAACTGCTAATCTTGTTACCATGCTAATAAATAGTGTTTTACTATACTTCGGATATTAATATCAATGGCAGAGCTGATGTTATACAACCCGTTCAATGAATTGCTGGTAGATTCAGTGATCAGCTATAAAACAGTGATTCAGTCAAAATGTATAATTAATTCCCATTGAACTAAATTGACCTGTTTCCCTTACAATATGCTAACAGTGGGTAGTGTCTAAGTCAGGGTTGCCAACCTGAATTACCTGGTTGGAATGAGAATTTTATGATGGATGAATACATTTAAAATACATTTATTTCATTAACTAACATATTGCTGGAGACTTACTGATCAAAATTATAATTCAAATTTATTTACTTGTGCACAAAGCACATTTCTTAATATTATCCCTAATTGTGTTTAAATGTCACTGTTTATGAGTATATTTTGACTTTCAATGTAAACTATTTAATATTGACATAATTTAAACTATTGACATCTGCAGCTTCATAATAAACATTACTCAAAGGCACAAGATTAGTTTGTAATTATTTTCACTGACCCTCTTTTTTAAATGTTGAAAATGCTAAATACAATAATAAATACAACAATAAAAGCAAGTTTATAATTCATGAGCTTAATTTAATCACAGTGAAATAATTATGACATGTCCCCTCATGTAATGTCATGACAAAATAATGCACTTGCAAATCATTAACTACAACATGAATTAACATGTACTAACAGTGCCATCCTTATTCCTTTAAACCACCAGTAAAGTAGTTTTATAATTTTTTTATTTATATCATTAAACACATTTACAGACTCAAGAAAGCTCAAACACGGCTGTAAGAACAAACAAGGCACATTTACATGTAAAATATGGCACGTTCATAATCTAATGCTACTTGAACTGCGTATTTGTCACCTAAACACATATGATTCATTACTGTACATAACTTCCTGGAAAAAAAACACATGCAAAAATGTCTTTAATTATTAATTTGGTTTGGCACATTCACCACAGTGAATGTAGTGTGGACTGAGATACTGAAAAGTGCACCAGATTGACATTTACAAACATTTAACTTGTACAAACAACGTAAATATGTACAAAAACCTCTTACTTGGAGTTCAGATTTTATGCATATATTTATAATACTCTGGAGATTTTTCACTCATGGTATTGGAAATGGTACTGAATATGTATGTTTTTTTAAGTTATAGTACTGAATTCAGAAGTTCTAGTATGGTGACAACACTGGACTCAGGATAACCATAAGGTCTGCTTTGTGTTCCTGTGTTTGAGATCATTTCTAGCAGTCAAATGATCCATGAATATTTTATTACTGCTTTTGACATTTGTATTTATTTGTAGGGGAAGATAAATGATCTCCTGTAATAGTTAACTGGTGACTCTGAAACCACTGCAGAAATAAGTTTGTCTTCAGAAACAGTTAAACCAGGACCTTTTCAGGAAAACAACTGAGACCAGTTTGACTCTGTGCTGAAACTCTGTTTACAGCTGCTTTATGTTTCTGATGTCTGCTTTATGTCTTTATGTCTGTCTTTCAGCACATTCAGTTTTTAGCATATTAAAACATTATTATGATACAAAGCTATTATACTTTTCCAATCTCACAGATCAACATTCAAAAGTGAACAAACTATATTTGTAAGCACTTTATTTTTACAAAGTAAGTTTCCTAAATTTCTAAGTTATTTGTATTTTGGTAACTCCATTATGTTTAACAATAGCAGTAAAATCAAATGAAGTAAAAATGCTGCTCTTGATTTTTACTGAATGAGTCTGAGTTCATCATAAAGACAGTATTAGATCAAAACTGTCTGCAGATGACACAAAGCTGTTGAGTGATAGTTTCCCTCTCAAAGAGTAAAGAGCGCATGATAAGAAAGACTGTTTGAGAATCACAGACACACTAATAAACACAGTAAAAACAATATCAGAATATGCAGCTTTCTGTGATTTACCGAAAAAGACACATTTGATCATCTGTTTGATCACGATATAAAGAAATTTGAATGAAATCATCAAAAAGACTTCAGCACAGCATTAGTCTCAGAAGCACAAAGTGACCAATGACACATCATAAGACAACACACATACCTAAAAAACAACTGGAGAAAGATGAAGCTCTCACCTCAGCGTTTGTACATCTGTCTTTTTCTTCCTTTGAACTGTTGTGTTGAACAGCAGCTCTGGAAAGAAGAAGAGAAAGAGGAAGAGATTAGGGCTGTCACGATTATGAAATTTGGCTGATGATTAACCCTTTCACACGTGAGTAAATGTATTTGGAGGTTTAAACACTTTTATAATGAGCCTGTTAGTTGATCCATGCCGAGTGATGGGCGCCGCCAAGTTAGTTCACGCTGAATCCGAGCTGTGGGATTTACAAGACCAAATTCATCCTCTCCTCCCGAAAAACATTAAAACAAGTCTCTGGTGAGCTTGGAGAAGAGCAGACTAAACTTTATAGTTACCTACACAATGTGTATATGATATCAATAAAACATGTCGTCAGATAACATTTGTAAGGATCACAATTGCCGCTTCTAGACATCGGCGTGTATTTTGCTAACTATAAATGCATTGTTTTACTAGGACTTATGTGTATTTTAATGTCTAGAACCTAAAATAAGCATTATGTGGATGAAAATACGGAATAGTTGCGATAATATGACAAGCACTCAGCGCGTCCGATCTGGCTCAGCACCAGTCAAAGCAGATTTGAATTCAGGAGTTGATCACGTGACGTGCTGAACGTTCGAATCACAGCGGTGTGATCGTACGCTTCAGGGACCTGCCAAGAATGATCACACTGGTGTGATCGTAAGCGTTAAAGGGTTTTAATTGTCTAAGAAATAATTGCAATTATGTCAATTAATTGTCTGGTTTAGAGCCAGACAATTCATTCACAGACAAACCTTTCTTTGACCTTCCTATCACACATAGCCCAGGTCATTGTGTACAGTATTACTGCATTGTATTTTAATTTTGTCTGTTGTATTTGTATTTGTCTTTCTACTGTTTTATGCATGTGTTCTGATAGATGACTAGTAGGATTACCCACCTATGCCATGCTTGGACTCTTTGAGTTCGTGTTTTGATGATCTAAAAGATGGTGTAAATTAGATGTTGATACCTATGCAACATATTAGTGTTTTAAGAAACCTTACTAGTTTTTGCATCAACACCCAATCGAATTACATATGCAAAATACCATGCTCACAGACCAAGAGTCGTAAACTTTCCCTCCAAAGGAGAAAGTTACCATTGGTTCGTGGACCTCCTGGAGGCGCAGCCTCCAGAGACCTTAAAGGCATCAAACATTAGTCCGCCTTCCTCTCTTGACTCTCTTCACTCTCTTGACTCTCTTCACGCTCTTCTGCAAGATCTTCCGATTGCTGCCTGTGGAGGAACCCACAGGGAGCCTGAGCCGGCACAGGCCGTGCCCGGCGGGCCCGACAGGCCCCAACATCTAGAGCTATGGCTCTCACCACAAAGAGCCAGACACTTTCACTCAACCCCGGAATTCATCCTCATGAAATGTCCTCGAACAGACATTTCTCTCTTCCGTGCTTTTAGCTTTCTTCACTCGTCTCACGTGAGTTCTTTCAGAACCTAAGAGGATGAGGAGGATGAGCTAGAACTCGTCGGAACTCTAAGCTGCGCCAGGCCTTGCGGCCTTGTCTTTCCATTCTCCAAAGACCACAGGACTTCAGCTGGGTCCCTCTCAGCTCTTGGTTCTTTTTCAATTGTCACATGGGAAGAAACTACCAGTCACCATCGAGTCAGAACATCTTTGGAGTTCATCACTCTTCGGACCCGGAAGAACGTGATCGTGATTCCAAACCACCACTGCTCCAAACCATCGAGACTTTCACCCGAGACTGCATTCGGACACTTGTTCATCGACCAAGGCAATGCAAGTATCGTACATTTAACTAAACAAAACAGAGGTTTAGTACAAGCTGTAGACAGCACTGATGGTTTCACTCAGGTGGTTAACTGACTCTTTTCATAGCTACATTCTCTGGTCTCTCTAACTGCTTCTCACTGACCCTTCCCCCATGTATGAATGATTTCATGTCTGTTTGTTTAGATGAGTTATGTGTTAGTCCTTCGTTAATAAACTCTTGTGCACAAATTACATGAGTTTTGATTCTGATTCTGCCTTGCAAATTAATGTCCCTTTAACGTAACAGGTAACATTTTAATTATATTTTGCTAAAATGAACGAAATGAACGAAATGACTCGAAAAAGGATTCGTTCATTTTGTTGAACGAGACTCAAAGGTCCGAGTCCATAAAATGATCCGAACTTCCCATCACTAGTGAATGACACACCAGAATCGCCCCGAGTACGCTGGCCCGAGTCCGGGTGCCGAAACTGAACCGACACTGCCGGCATCGGGCCAGAATCACGCCAGCATAGATTATACAATTAGCCGGTACTGGCCCGAGTCTGGATTCCAAATGGAAATGTATATGAAATACAGACCTATATTTATTTATTTAATTAATAAGAACAACAAAATTAACCAAAGCAATATTAACTGGTTTGTTAAAGCCACTTTTTCACTTTTTGCAGACTTTATTATGTTGTAGATCTGATTTTAAACTAATACAATTTTACAGTTAAAAAATGACAAAAAAAAAAAAAAAAAAAAAAGAGAAAAAGTCTTATAAAAGTTTGGGCGCCCTGCACTACTTGGCAATGCACTCTTTGGCGAATATCACAGCCTGTGAAATGGTGCAGTTTACAGCTATATATGTAATAGAGTATTCAAAATGTTACATGAAAAATGTCAGTAAAATTAATAATATTAATTTTGGCCCTATACTTGACCACTCACAACACCCTGACTCAGAACAAGAACAACAAAATTAATCTTAAGATATTATGGCCTATTTAAATTTCCTAAAAGAAAACATACATTTACACATCTACTCTATAGCAAGATAACATTCAATTACTTACATGGCACAGATGCACTCTTTTCAGATGATCTTGACAAACCTGACAAAAAAACATACAAAATAAATCAAAAAAAGATTAAAAGTAGTATAGCAGGAAGGCACATTACACTATTCACATAGTGTGTTGTGTAATTAAATAATTACATTTCACTAACCACTAATGAATACATGAATTAAAACTGCTGCATACAAATATTGTGAATGTGTTTGACAGTCAGCTGAAAAAATATACTTACAAAGCCAAAGACGCTCAATGCTGTGGAGCATTTGGGGTGCAGCAGCTACTGACACAAAAACAAAGGGGAGAAAAAAAAAGAATCATATATCTGTACAAACTGAAATGTACTGATTTTTAATAAATGATTATTGACTAACCAGTATGTTGAACATGGCAAGTCCAAGATGCAGAATGAATAGATTGATCACTTACAACAATTGGATAACAACGTAAAAAAAAAAAAAAAAAAAGAATGAATATTTTCATTATTGAATATATTTATTTTTCTTCCCTGCTGTATACACAGGCCTAAATCTTTTACTTTTATTGTAATTCTTTGTTATTAATAAAAACAAAAAAATATATATTATTATTATTATTATTATGATAAGGATAAGCTACATTGGCTTGTGAGTCTTTCTGTCTCTCGCTCGCTCACACACGTAGAGAGAGAGCGCGCGCGTTCAGTGAGCGTCAGTGTCGCGCGCTCTCTTAAATCTGTGAGACAACACAACTTAAGTGTGAAATTATTATTGTTGATTACTGTAAAATTAATATATTTTTTAACTAACGTTACCTTGACCGACATGAATGTGAGGTTTTCTGAATCCTAGCAGATCTGCGCAAATGACGTCATACAGATAACGGTATTAACGGTAACAGTTATTCAGCGGTGCTGAAGAGCGGCCCATAGAAAATAAAGACGGAAAGACTCGTCTATGTGAACAGTAGGCTTAGATATAGTACATTTAAATGACAGTCCGTCAATTACTTACGTACACAAAAATACTTTACCTGAGGAAAGCTCTTCCGTCAAGCGATGTCCACTCAGTCAAAGGGAGTCCGGCTGTGCGCGTGATGTGACCGGACCGCAGCTTATATAGCCCCTGGTTCTTTCGCGGGCTTCGCACGTGAGGTGTAAAATAGTCAAAGTTATATTTATATCTGTTTTATTCATTTATTTTTTTATCATGTACATTTAAGTCATATATACCATTATATCATTATACCTTGAATTATATTTATTATTATTATTATTATTATTAAAACACGTATTAATAATAATGATGTTATCTCTCACGGATTTCATAACCAGAAGATGGCAGCAGAGGATCACTTATTGGCTCATCCTACTCACTAAATTTTGTTTTTGGATTTTATTTGGAAATAAAATGACTATTATCAATATTTGAAATCATATTTTGGCAAAAGTTGAGATATCAGTTTTTAAATTATGCCATATTATGATTATTAAGCCTGAAAGTAATATTATAAAGTTGAGACGGGATGAAAGCATTTTTTAGCTCTGTTACAGCCAGATACCATTCTGTTTTGGGGGTGTAGAAAAATCACACACAGTCAGAAAGTGTCATATAATTTAGATGAAGGGAACATTTTCAAAAAATAAGCTAAGTCCATTTGAGGTCAGCCTAAAAATGAATAGAAATAAAACTTAAAATAGTAAAAACTTCTGAAAAAAATATGACAAATAAAATTTTGTAAAAATTTGCAATTGAGCCTAATTAATTAATTGTGTGTGCCTGTACAGGTTTAATCTCAATTGTGGGGACCAAATATTAACACAAGGAGTAAAAACTTAAATTTTGACATTTTTGGGATTAACACTTGTGGCCCAGATTCGGTCTGAATGCAGCTAAATGTGCCGTTTCTCAACCAGAATCGGGCCAGATCCACTGATCCAAAGCCTAGCCAAATCTGGCAACCGTTACTGGGCCAGAGCTGGCTCACTTCTGGCGAGCCGCTGCCAGCACATAGCGGCACTGAGCCGACACTCAGCCGCAACCGGCCCGATTCCGCTGGCTACCTGGGCGGGCATCGGGCCTGTTTTAGGCTTCTCCTTATTTTTATATTTAGACATCCATCAATTATGGTGACGAAAAAAATCGCCGCGCTGGTGGAAACGACACGAGACTTCACTTTCGCTTTCACTTTCGAGACTCTGTCTCAGTCAGCAGCAATGCCTTCAGCGCAGCTGTTAGAAATCCGCGTTCAAGTGCGCGCAATAGGCTGAAACTTGCCACAAAGCACCGGCAAAAGTAATTACGAAAATGAATGTGTCGGGGGGAAATAGTAAGGAGATATTTGAATCATTTATTAATAAACTAGTGTATTCTGAGTCAGTGTCGCAAAGATACTTATTCGCAATTTCCTCTTTGGACGCGCTTTTAGAAAGAAATGCATCTTTGTGGATTACATAATGAAAAAGTTTTTGTTTTCGATTTGTTTTATTTCGTTAAGCAATAATTTTTAGCTTTTTATCATGTCAGTGAGGCATGTATTCGCTGAGTTTCGGTTCATTTTTTGTGAAGAGTACCTTAAGAACGAGACAGCAGAAAACTTTATTTTATAAATGCACTGTTTTGTTAATATTGTGAGTACACAAATAAAAATAGACCCTTTACAGCTCCGAATGATGTATTACTCTTATCTTTGTGAGAAAAATGTTAAATTGTAAATTAAAAAAAAAAAAAAAAAATCAAGTGTTTGCACTGGCGCTTCAGCTTCCACTCTCCGCACAAACGAGTGGATATACTGTTATATGTAGACAAAATTTTATTTGGAAGTGTAAAACACCTAAAGAAAAAAATCCAAACTTCAGGAGTTTTTATTTGAGTACACAGTAAAAAAACACCCAATTGTTGCTAGCGTTTTTCCTAAAATTCTGGAAATTCACTAATTTTTAGAGAAAATAAAAGGAAAATTGGGACTTTAAATAAGCTAGTCAAAAACTTCAAGTTCTCCTGATTATATATGGCACTTGATGCTGACTGCTAGAATAGGTCTGAAGAAAACAAAGAAAAGTACAGGTGCGTCAGGTGCCCCAAAAATGTTCTAGGTCTTTAAGGGTTAATTCAGTGTGCGTGAAACCGAACTGAACAACTATTTGTCAATGAGGTTTTTAACGTGCATAGATGTGTCCAGGGGCGTCGTAGTCGGGTGAAAAGTGGGACTAAATTACCAGGGCCCCAAGTGGGGGGAGGGCCCCTGAGGAGTGAAATTTTATTTTCTTGCAGGCCTATAATGTTAGGCTACCTTTGGTGGCATCTACTGTTAGCTTTTAAGCATTCTGCAAATAAAACAGAAATTCAGAGAAGTTGTGTAATAAGGCTTTTTTTGTTATACATATAAGAGTTCTTAGATTAGTAGTAAGGTTAGTTGTAGGTAGCTGTGAACCTCGAGCTTACGGGGGCCCATGGCCACTGCTTGTGCATAGGGCCCAGAATTTGGTGCTACGCCCCTGGATGTGTCTCTCTTCTGTAGTATGTGTGGTGAATCCATGGGTGAATCACAGGGAAAGCAGTACCAGAGCAACAGGAGCCTTGACTCGCTCGTGTTGCAGATCTTGGTATAAACCATAAAAAAACGAAGTAATTCCAAATGCTTTATGCTAAAAATAAGACCAAAATATAATGACTCGTTTCTGCTTAGTTTGATAGCTCCATAAACCCGATCGCTTTTTCACCCGAGCTTAAAAAACAAGCCCAAAACGCGCTTGTAATGAGTGATCATGGCAACACAGACAGCACGCACTCTGTTAAGCAGCACGAACAAACATAAATAAAAAACACAATGACTCCATGCGCAATAATCGCGGTTGTCTGAATTGACCGCAGTTAGATGAAATAACCATTATTTAAGATGATTATTTAATAACCGTAACAGGACAGAGATGTGAGAACGAGAAGACTGAAAATTCAGTCATCTAAACTCTCATCCGCTTTGTTATTCAGTCAGTTAAAATTAAAGTTTCATTCTTAGAAAAGGCTGCTGAACTTACTTAGAAGCTCTTCTAAGTCAGTGTTGGAAGTCAAGTGTCAGTCCCAGATGTTGGAGAGGAAATGACGCTAGACTCTGGCTCTAACTATATATCAGTATACAGTGGTCACAAGTGGATCAAAAAAGTTCAAAGTTGTCCTAAGACAAGAACGGGTATTGTTTTGGTTTTAGGACAACTTTGATGAATTAACCTGTATGAATGGCAATGCCCATAGCATGGGGTGGTTGTGATTTTTTAATTAACAATTCATCATAGATGTTTCATCAAAACATATTAAACAGTTTCCGATCATTAATCAGGTATGACGAAACAATTGGGAAAAATGTTGTATTCCGACGCACATTTCATGATTTAAATGGGAGCACAAGCTGCGTATGCACAATACTTTAGAGACAGACCAGCTTTTTATTTTAAAAAATGCGAGAATATCATACAAAAAAAACACGTCACATTAAAGAGTAACAAAATCGGACAAGCTTATCTCATAAATATATATATCGTCTAAGGTTAAATAGATTATTTTAACTGATAATCTGCCTGCGGCTGCTAGAGAAATCCTCGGAATATACACTGTTTTAATTTTATTTTTTAATGTTATTCTTTTTATTATTACACAATGTAATATTGTTATCATAATAAACACCAGTTTTATTGCTCTTTAATGTGATGTGTTGTTTGTATGCTATTCTTGCATTTTTTAAATAAAAAGCTGGTCTGTCTCTTAAGTATTGTGCATACGCAGCTTGTGCTCCCATTTAAATCATGAAATGTGCGTCGGAATATCAGGACAACATTTTTCCTCGTTTCGGCATACCCGATTAATGATTGGAAACTGTGTTTAAAATGTTTTGATGAAACATCTATGATGAATTGTTCATTAAATCACAACCATCCCATGCTATGGGCATTGCCATTCATACAGGCTACAGTTATTTTACACAACTATTCCACGCTTCCGGTTTTCGACCGTGAAAAAGGCCCATTGGTCTAGTCACACAAAATGACTAAAGGGCAAAGGGCAATAATACTGGTTAATCTGTATGCAGTATCAAAGTTGACAGATTACCGATCGGTTACATTGTAAACCGTAATATGTAACTTAGTATTTGCATAATCTATCATAATTTAGCGCATCATAATGTGGCAGCCTCTCATGCGACCACACATGTATCATTACATGTCTGTGCTCGCCCATACAAACGTACAGAGTCAAATAATACAATTAAAAAATGTATAAAAAATATATAGAAATAGAAGAAAACTTACTTTGGGTTCATGTACTAACACTCTGAACACCAAAACACCAACGAACATCCAAATTACAGGCAGGAAGAAACTTATAGGTACGCAGCTCATCTAGTTGCATATCTCTGCCATTTTATATTTCAGGTGTTACAGTTTAACTAGTGACCGTGTTATCTGGTGACCAACTTCCTGGTTCAGGTCCTCGACTCCAGATGCGATGGAACGAGCAGATTCGCCGATTCTGAAAGCACAAACTGACGTGATAATAAACGCACACTTGCTCACTGCATGATTTTAGTATTCTTGTAAAGATTACAAATTATTGGTATGATGGCCCGTAGCGGCTGAAGTAGGGAAATCAAATAAAAAAAGCTTGTTTGGCATGGGTTTCGAACACGCGCAAAACACAATCGCATTATGAAGCGAAAGTAACGAACGCATTGAGCTATTGCACTGCGCTAATTCAGCCACGGATTCAGAATTCAAGAAGGATTTTACTCTCGACGTGGCATTATGCAACTGGCTGAATAAAAAAAAATGTGCCCGTGTTAATTTGTGACCTGTTTACTTGTTATTGAAACTAATATTCAAAGCATATTACATTTTATGGTTTGTACCTTTCATGGAGTCTCAGATAACTGTAAATTTGTGGCTACTGTGGTTTAATTACAAACGCTATGGTTAAACTATATTTACTATAGTAAAAACATGGTACATTTTCTGCAGAGCTGATGTCTCATTTAATTAATATAAAAACCTGACGTTATTTACACGTTGTTTTGCCGTTTTTCTTGTAGAAATACCCTAGATAGCAAAATTTGTCTGGCCCACCTCTGGGCCGCACCCTTGCTCTGGTTCTGGCCCAGTTCTGGTTGGATCCCACTGCCCAAAACTGGCTCACACACTGAAAACAAACAAAAACAGTTTCCTCTGGCCCAGATGCAGCCCACACCCTGTCAAAGGACTTACTGTTTTATGTGGCCCAGACACCAGACACCTGGCTGAGAGTCGGCTTGGTCTCCGGGCCAAACGTGGCCCAGAAACTGTCAAACATACTTCAATTTTGCAAGGAAACACAAAATCAACCATTTGTTTTTTTTTAAGGGATTTTATTAATATAACAAACAAATACATTAACATTTTAACATATATTTTAGAACATATTCAAATACTCTGTAATATCATATTATTATTATTATTACAACTATTACAAAGCTTTAGGGCAGTAATAACAATTCTTTAAATATTTGTTACATTTTATAATTAATAATGATATTATTTTATATCTTATTTTAAATTATTATATACAATTATTATAATATTCAGATTGATTAAATAATAATAATTATAGAAAAACAAATGAATTATAATAGAAAGAATTGCAATTAGATTTCCTCAAGTCGTTCAGCCTGTTTTTCATGAAATAATGCACAATGGCCAGTAAATTTAATGGCCGGTAAATTTTCTCAAGTCTCCGGGCATTGGCAGGTGTGGAAAAATATTTGTTTGAAGCCATGTGTGTAAATGTTCAGCAGTAATTAACAGTTTTGGTAATATTTTTTCATTTTTTTAGATTTGGAATATATTTCAGTATGGTATTACTTTAGAAATGTAGCAAATGTCTGTCTTATTCAATTTTGTATTATGTCAGCTTTGAACTTATCAGTTTTGAAAAGAGCAAGAAACTGTAATATCGCCTGTATGATGTTTGATGGTTTTTGCATCTGAGAGAGGAAAGAATTTGTGTAATTTGAAAGAAGTATTAACTGAATGCACATTGTCCCAAAGCAATGAAAAATGATCCTCAGTTTAGCCAAGCTGCTGTTGTGTATTAGATACACATAATACACATTTGTATTAGAGATTGTAAAGAACTGTATTTACTCATATCATCTGATACAGAAACAGCTAACTCTGTATGTAAACAGACATACTGTCTCCTCACCAATCACAACCTCTCTGAGTTGAAGAGTGGCCACTGTCTTTCCATTGACTCCTCTCCAGTTAAGGTTCTTCACCAGGGAGTTGGCAATCACCCTCTTCAATATGCGCCAGGTGCAGTTGTGCACGTCCGCCCCACCAATAAGCCCCAACCAGTTTATCTGACAAAAAAAGGTCAATAAAACATTTTTTTATATTCACTGTTTAAACATGTATATTTCAACAATGAATTAGAGTAGGAAAAATATCTATATTATTAAAGAAAGGTTGATATAAAAACTGTTTTATGTGCAATATAAATGGTTGTTATATGGTTATATACACTGTGCACATAATTATTAGGCATGTTGATAATCTGGTCATATTTTTTTTACCAAGCACATTTTACCAATTCCAAACCACAACAATCTTAATAACTACTATTAATTTTGTATTTAATCATTTGTAAGTGATATATAACTGTCCGTGAAGGCTGGAAGTGAAAAACTCCTTATATTCAGGTGTGCATAATTATTAGGCATGTTTTCTTTTACAGATAAAATGCCTAATAATTATGCACACAGTGTACATATTCAACTGCGTATAAATTTAGCACCCAACAATTTTGACAGTATTGATTCCAGAGAGCATGTCATCAAAGCCCTAGTTTATGTGAATCAGTTTGAAAAAAAAAAATAGTAGCTGTGCATTTGTGCAAACAATTGTTTAAAAAAAAAGAAAAGAAAGAAAGAAAAAAACCTCACCAGTTTTTGGGCTCTGCAGCATCTTTTGCTCCAGACTATGCAGTTGTGGAAGGTTTTGCAAAGGCAGCGAGTCTTCCTCAATATCCAAAAGCTGCCCCTGGTCCTCCCGCAATCTGAGGATGGTGGATTGTTGGTCCAGCACCATCTCTAATTTAGTTAAAACCTCCCTCAGCAGGGCTATGATAAAGACATTTACAATACTTTACAATGCTGTAACAAAACTCCATCAGTCTTATTAATAACCAATAAACATGTAGTAAAATGACTGAGTGGAAATCACTGTTGGACCAACCTGGTTCTGATGATTGCTGGGGGAAATTCGGAACGTCTGACAACCCTGCAGTGCTATAAAAGAAAACTGTTTTAGGTGAATTGAGGAAAAAGTCCTACAAATGAAATACTTACAAAAGAAATTCAAACTGAAAGCAAAAGAATTCACTCACATGGCAGCTTTGCAGCATCTCTCTATATGTCCCTTGTGGTGCTGGTGGTGCTGCTGTTGGCAAAATGGTGGTGGGAACAGAGGGGAAAGTGTTGTTTGGGATGACTGCAGGGAGGTTTACAGTGGGGGCACGTGGAAGAAGTTGCCTGGGGGGTGAGCCAGACTCCTCCTCTGAGTCCAGTAAACAACCTCCAGGTGGGCCAATCCAAACACTCTTCCTATTTTAAAGGGGTCATCGGATGCCCATTTTCCTCAAGTTGATATGATTCTTTAGGGTCTTAATGAGAAGTCTATAATATACTTTGGTTAAAAATTCTCAATGGTTGTGTAAAACAACACCCTTGTCAAAATCAGCTCTGCAAAAATCATCTCATTCTGTTCGAGGCTGCTTTAAAAGCAAATGAGCTGTGATTGCCCCGCCACTCTCTTCTCTCTGTGGAGTGACGAGCCTGTTTACTTTAGCCGCGTTTAGTCACTAAACTTGCTAACTAGCACATTATTAGGAAAGGCGATCGCAAAGATTCATAAAAAAACATTTATACTAACTTCTGCTGTAAGTGAAGCTGGATCAGGAATGATTCGCTTGAACATAGACGGATATATGTAGATCGGGAGGCGCATTCCCTTCACAAACAAATGTAATCCACTGCATCTTCAGCGGCTCAGATGTCAGGAGTAAATGACGACCACTATGTTCATTATTATATCCAGCAACATAACACTTCAATCACTCAATCAGAGATATTCTTGTCTAACTTACATCCCTGCTCTGGTATTGAAACAAGAGGTTGGACTATTACAGCTGATCTGAGGTAAGACGCTCATGTCAATCAACTATCGTGAGAGCAGCCTCTGTGGGTGAGACGCCACAATCTGAGAATGGCTCGATTTGAAAAAGGGGATATTATTTTTACAGATTAATTAAAAACCACTGCATGGATTTTTATCATTATAGGGTAGATTTGTACATACACTGCCAACACACATTAATGTTCAAACAACATGAAAAAGTCAACTTAGCATCCGATGACCCCTTAACATAGAAAATATATTTTATAATCATATCCTTTTACATGTTATGATTTATTATAATTTTGTACAGGTCAAATTCAGATCCTGAAACAAGAATGTCGACTGCCGTACCCATGACTTCTTTTGTCATCCAGCTGCAACCATCAGTACAAACAACATCAGCTGGGGCTGTGACAAATGATCCTGCGCCTGTTCACGTACAACAGGTAGCAGGACTTTCACCTCTTTATGGACTTCAGGGATTTCTAAAAGGCCAACCAAAGGCCCTTGGGGTGATAAATGTCCCACATAACTTTTATTTATTTATTTTTATTTGTGCATGTTAGTGTGAGGTAAGAAAAGTACATTAATAAATTCTAAAGCGGAAGGAGCACACTCATTAAGAAAGCATATGCAATTTTTATTGAAAGTGATGACTCTCCTGCTTGGCATTGTGTCTACAGTTTATGCAGAATCCATCTTTTTCTATAGTGGTATTCCTTACTGGGGATCTCTTATCATAAGAAATCATTCAGTTTAGTGTTTTTTCTTTTATATTGCAAGCTACAGAAGGTAGTCAACCAAAAATGCCTTTTACCACCAAGTGTATCACTGCCACAAGGACATGACAGTAAATACAACAGTTTGAGAAATCAACACCGGGCAGCACAAAAAGATGGTTGTCCGCATTGCTTAGTAATGCTAGAACCAATCAAAACAAAGTGTTTGTGAATTTGTATTATTTTATTCATTTGTTTATTACTGTCACGCTACACACAAACAAACACACAGGAGGAGACGACAGGTGAGTGAAACTTAATACAATGTTTAATAGCAAGGTTTTGGCAGATTTGAACAGATGATGAAATAGTAAGTATGGCAGACTTTCCTGAGGTAAAGAGTGCATAGAGTCCAAACAGAGTAAGCCAAGGTGAATACAGGAAACAGAATATAGTCCACAACGAAGAGGGGAGATGTTTCCGAGGAGTAGAGCGATCTGGTGTGCACTTGAGACCAGACAAAGCACAACTGGCAAACAGTTCCTTAAATAGGGAGTGGCTAATGAGAACAGGTGTTAGTGATTAGTATTCTGGTGATGTGGACCGGGTAGGTGGAGCTTCCTGTGATGTGGTTTGTGAAGGTGGTTGAGGTGAACACCTGACAATTACCAATACTACTACTACTATTATTGTTATTATTATTTATGGTTAAAGTTTTGAGTGTTTTTAGCTGATCAGGTGATTCAAGGGCATTAACTATCACTCTGACTGACTCACTTGTGCACTGACTGGGAGCTGATTGAGACACAACCAGAGATTTAGTTTTGGTTTATTAAAGAGGAGATTGAAGACATGAGGATTGAAGAAGCATTCAGAGTCAAACATGAAGATACTGAGGAACAAATAGGTTGGTTTTTTTTATTCTTAAAGCTGAATTATTTTGTCCTGTAGATTTTCTCAATTCATTTGCCTTTGCCAGGTGTTTTTGTACTCTTGTCTGTGCTCTTGCATCTTTCTCTCCTTTGTTTTTTGAAAGGATTTCAGCTTCATTTAATGCTTTGTTTATTTTTATAATTTTAATAAAATAACAATGTTAGTATGAAATCTACACTTAATTATACACTACATTTAAGAAAAGTCAAGGAATTATAGTTATGTGGGTATTATTTCTACAAAGTTATTACATTGCAAAATTTAAAAATGGTCAAATTGACTGTCTTGGTAGTTCTAGTGTTAATTCTTCAATGTAAATGCCTATTGCTAAGATTGAGTAACAACTTTGCATATGAAATAAGTACATGTGGAACTCTTTTGAAAATATTTCTTACACTAATCCTGAAAAGCTGTCTAAAGCCGGGCTCACACTGCAGGATTTCTAAAATCCTAACCGATTATGAAATCTGGTTGCAGCGCACACATAAGGAGAATCTTTGCAGATTATCTTCCCTTAAATCTTAAACATGCTCACACTACAAGATTTGGAAACTGTGGTGCATCACACACTACAAGATATTATTAAGATTATCATGAAGGAGGGAGCGCCTCACATGATCTTACACAACAGATCGTCATTTCAACAACTAGTGTTTACAAATGTTTTTTTTTTTTTTATTCATTTTGTTTATTTGAATGTCTTGTTATAATTGTATATGTTTTGTTGTAGTTTATAATAATAAAAAAAGTTTACAAATGTTAGTAAACTGTTTTATGCTTTAACTGTTTTATATCTAGAGATTTTACTTTAGGCAGGTCGTGATTTGAGAAGGCAAAACTGATTAAACATATGAACTCACTGTCTGCAGCTGACCGCTTGGTCATTAATTAAAAAAAAAAAAAAAAAAAAAAAAAACCTTATATTTAACGAACAAAAAAATGCCCCAAACTTTTTTCTAAATTAACTTAATAAAAAACGAAATATAATCACTTTGCCATTACATACAAAACTGAACTATTTTTATATAGTATTTTTATATAGTATAAGCCGTTTTGGGAGAAGGGGAAAAAAGGCCGCATGGAGCATTGCTTTCCTTGCTTCATGCAGTTGTGGTATGTTTTCAACATATTATACAGACAGTGTTACTACAAAAACATAAGACGCAGTTTCCTCCATCTCCTCTATCCAATGGACCGTATAGCAGCTGTTTTGCGCTTGCACATTGGCTGTTGTGAAAGTAATCACAGCCGTGATCATCCCGATTTAAAATCCTGAATATCAAACATGTTTTATATGATTTGGGCGGCCCCAATTTGTGTGAGAGCAGATCAGGAGGTGTAAGATTCAAACTGCGAATGTCTCACATTACCAGATAATCCGTGCTGAACATCGGGACTGATCGAGGTGCTCAACAAGATTTTTGCTCCGATTCTCGGGAGGGGAAAATCGGGGCAAAATTGGGCTAAAAATCCTGTAGTGTGAGGCCGGCTTTAGTCACCAAAAATTTTATTAGTCGGTTAATTGCAGAAAAAAATGGTCTGTGTCCATGAAGGACAGATCGGTGATTACAGTATTTCAGGCAGGAAATCCAAATATCCAATATCATTAATCAACCTGTTGGAAGTGAAGACTCTTAGGCTCTTCAGCAGAGCTCTTTATTGAGAATGTGCTGTGTGGTGCTGCAGTCATCAAAAGTCTAATTAAGGCAGTGATTCATGGTATTTTATAAGCATTCAGTGGGCAGTCCTTAAAAGTGTGTACCCTACACAGCCTCAGAAGTAACAATTTCTAAAGACAATACAAGAAATCAACCCCCAACTGTGAGATTCAGCAAACTTACTCCCTAAAGATAACAGTACCCAAATGGTATAAGCTGCACCTGACCATGAGAACTAAAGACGTGTAAAAAAAAAAACCAAACAAAAAAAACAGCAAACCAGCAGAACCTCTGCACACAAAACTGTATTGAATCTAATCAATAAACAGATGCCATTATGTTTACATGATCTGCCAATACAATCTAGATCACCTTTATTTTTTATGTTACATCAGGATGTAGGATCCGCAGATATTAAGCAAATTCTTACATTTGTAATCCCACAACCTCAAATATGGTTTATCTGTAATAAATGTGCATTTCTGTACTGTGGAGATGGTGAGTCAGCATTTTCAACTTCATCTTTGCTGTTTTTTGACAAGTGTAAGAGGATTGCATCTGCTTTGCATTGTGTAGAAACTGCAATTGACAGTCTTACATTTGTGCAGACATTTATTCTGTCGACAACACATTCAACAGTTTCAACAATCACATGTACATGTTCTATAATGAAGGTGAACATCAAACTTGATTTTATCACACATGTAACAGTGCCACGAACACAGATCATACAATATCCTTCTTGACATGTCAATATTAATCCATGAAATGCTTATACAATTAATACAATATATGTTTCTCATGGAGCACTCACTCACCACAGCCATTCACTCTCTCAGCTCATCTAAATGACCCTACTGGAACCAGTTCATTATATGTCAAGATCTGGGTGAAGACCTGTTACACGAGCACTGAGCATGTCCATCTCTGACTCAGCACCAGCCAAAGCACGAAAGCATATTTGTATTTATCAGTTAATCACATGACACACTGAACACTCTAGTCACACCGGTGTGATTCATGTTAAAGAGCTACTTTACATTCGAAACTCTGATCACATGTAAACGTCTTCTCTCCAGTGTGAATCTTGTGAACGTGATTTCTAAGGTTCCTTTTATCAGTGAAACTCTTTCCACATTGTTGGCAGGTGAAAGGTTTATTTCCCATATGAATTCTTATGTGGACATTAAGGTTATGTTTATGTTTAAAACTCCTTGGACACTGAGAACATATGAAAGGTTTCTCTACACTGTGAATTTTCATGTGGTTTTTAAGGTTTGCTTTTCGGATGAAGCCGTTTCCACACAGATTGCAGGTGTAAGGCTTTTCTCCAGAATGAATTCTCATGTGTTCATCAAGATGTTGTTTGTGTGTAAAACTTCTTTCACATTGAGAGCATGTGTAAGGTTTCTTTCCAGTATGAATTCTGATGTGTTTTTTAAGGTTTGCTTTTTGAGTGAAACTCTTTCCACACTGTTGGCAGGTGAAAGGGTTTTCTCCAGTGTGAATTCTCATGTGAATATTAAGGTTTCCTTTTTCAGTAAATCTCTTTTCACACTGTTGGCAGACAAAGGGTCTGTTTCCAATGTGAACTCTCATATGGTAGTTTAAGTTTCCTTTTCGATTGAAACTTTTTCCACACTGTTGGCAGGTGAAATAACTTTTATTTGCTGTCTTTTGAACGCTTTTTTGTGAAGTCTTTTCAGTATGTGAGCAACTAAATGATTTTTCTCCAGTCATGAAATCATATTTTTTATGTTGAACATTATCTTCTTTCTCCCTGAGTTCTTGATTCTCCTCTTTCAATGTCATCAGGTCTAATGCAAAAAGAACAAATCCAAATTAACCCCATTTTAATGGTTTAAAAAAATGTTAAATGTAATCTTAAAACCTCTTCCAATTATTTGAAGTGATGATGATAAAAAAGATAAATTGTATAATCTTTGTTGCGTATGTTTTAATGCTAAATAGTAATGAGTCATACGATCTCAACATGTCTGTCCACATGAGTCGACCCGCTCCATGTCAAATAAAACCAGAGATTCTTCAAAAATATAATTCCTTCCTGTAGTGTTGGACATTTTATTAAGGATCAAATGATGAGTGAGTTTATCTTTGAGAATGAAAACCAACCTGTTTGTTCCTCAGTTTCTTCATATTTGACTCTGGATGTTTCTTCAATCTTCATGTCTTCACTCTCCTCTTTAATAAACACCATCTTTGTTTGTTCCTCAGTATCTTCAGGTTTGATGCTAAATCTTTCTTCAGTCTTCATATCTTCACTCTCCTCTTTAATAAATTACATCTTTATATTAGCGTCACGTGGATCTGTAAAAGATGAATCAGCTTCCTAAAGTGATCAATAACACAGATCTTCAGTCTTATAAGCAAGTGTGAAGTTCTCAATTCACTACAAAGCATTTGTGATATTTCCAGTTAAGAATTAAGTTAAGTATTTTTATATAAAAAAACAATTTACATAAGAAAGAAATACAGTTCAAGCTGTACATGTTGAACTGTAGAAGTACATCCTTCACAGTGTACTAAAAAGTACAGTATTAGCGAAGTTATAGTTTTGAGACAAAATACCTACAATGTCCAGTTACACCGGTAGGAAACTCAGAAGTGAAGATCAGGAGACTGAGTGAATCTTCAGCGGATTCTTGATTGAGATGGTACTGTGTGGTGCTGCAGTGATCAAGACTGACTAAAGCAGTGAATCACTGTAGTTTTATACTGATTTCAGGAGGCCGTCATCAGAAGATTACGTATGCAAAGGATGTAAGCAGTTACATGAATCTGCCCAGACTCTAATCAGCATAACTATAACACTCATTATCACAGAGATCAGGGAAAGTCACACCTACAGGCATTACATTCACACTTAACCCAGGTACTGATTAACATGAACAATGACGATCAATTAAAGTAATGGGAAAGAAGCAGCAAGAGGCAATAAAGACAAAAGGTGACAGACTCACTTAACCATGATTTTAGATTTGTATTCACACACCTCAAAACAAAAGAGGTGCCATTAACTTTCTAATGCCGAGTTCACACTGCACGATTCTCAAAGTCGACAACCACCATTGTTTTCACACTGCACGACTAGCATTCAGTTGCTGCTGTGTTCACATTACACATTGGATTGGTGACAGGAAATATCAGAAGGCTGTAATTTGAAATGTACTGCTGTTTAAAATAACAATAACACTCATAACTCAAAACTAAAAATTGAAATGGACAAACATGATATAATCAAAGTGAAAAAGAGCACCACGCTTTATAATCACTAGAGCTGTCAAATATTTCAGTTCAGCTTGAGCTCATTGACTGAGTTCTGCAATGACACCAAAACTTCCACTGAAACCAATAATGCTGTTTATACTTTTTTTAAAATCATGTTTCAAACAGATTTAAAATTATGCTTTTTTTTTTATCAAATCATTTTGTGTGTGTCAAACAACCTCTTCCCCTGCTTCTGTTACTGACTCGCTGTTTACAAAGCAGTACTGTTTACACTTGCACTTCATATACATACAGCCAATGTCTCAGAAGACAATACACTGGACAATACCACCAACAAGCTTCCATCTACCTCATCTGCTTATGCAAAGAAAATAACAGAGTCATGGTGGATTTCATTTGTAAGGATTTGTTATATCAGGGATATGGTGAACACTACGGTACTTTGCTACATGATCTCGAATCCACACAGACACACAACAGACATTTCACTGCCCAAGATTTATGAAGAGGTAAAGATTAGTGTAAAAACATCAGCTGTGCAGAGAGAATGGCCCTGATGTGTGATGAATGGACATCTAGATGTAGATGTAAATGTTTCTAAATGTAATCATGAGTTATTAAAATATAGACGACACTTGAAAAGAACTTTGCGTTGGCTACAGTATGTTATTGCTTACAGCATAATAGAGCATACTATTTCAGATTTAGGTATGTTTACTTTTTTTCAGCATACTATTTCAGTTGTATACATTTTGTTCACTTAATGCACTTTATTTTCAGATGATTTTTGTGACATTTGCATTCTTACTTAACAGTGTTCAGTTTGTCTGGTTAATATTAATGTAACTGTCAGTGCAAACTGTCATATGGGACATTGACCTCCAACCTTAAATGAGTTATGAGCAATATGAGTATGAGCATTCACTAGCAGAATCAAAAACTGGTCTTAGTCTCTCTGTTCAAATCCACCTGTTACTAAAGTACAATTCAGAGATTGTTTCTCACATTAACATTGTCTTAATGTGAAGAAGATCCCACGTGTGCTGCTACATGAGTTCAGGAAAAGAAACTCTCATCCTAGATCAACTTCTGATGGTACATTTACAGCTGATGCTGTCAGAAGACGTGGAAATCACAACAGCTGTTTCTGTTAGTTCACATTGTCTTGTTCAGTTACTCAAAAACATCAACTGCTTGATTTGAGTTCAGCTTTGAGAATGAAAACTGACCTGTTTGTTCCTCAGCATTTTCATGTTTGACTCTGAATGTTTCTTCAATCTTCATGTCTTCACTCTCCTCTTTAATAAACACCATCTTTATAATAGTGTCACGTGGATCTCAGCTGCTTTACCAGTTTTGCTGTGTTTGGACACTTTGTCCTGTTGAAGATATAATTGACAGGAATTAACAGAATTATTTAAGAATTAATATTAATAATTAACAAAAAAACTAATCCAAACTAAATCTCTGGGTGTGTCTCTATTTAGTAGGTTAGTCAGTGCACTGGTAAGGGAGTCAGTCAGATAACGGCCTTAAATTGCCTGATAAGACCAAACAACAACAACAACAACAAAAAATAGCACTCAAATGAATAATATAAAATAACACTAATTATATATTATACAAGGTTCATATTTGTATTAAGATTTACTTGGCATTTTCTGATCTGTAGGTTTTATTTAATATATTACACTTTAATTTCAAGTTTGTGTCGTTTCATTTACACTTTTGATCAACAGGTGTCGTCAGCGCGCGCTGATTCGAGTGATTTAAAACAGCGAATCATTTGTGAATCAATTGATTCAGTTGACTCGGATCTTCAAAAACCTCCGTGTCTCCACCATCACTACTTGCAAAAGCGCTTTAAATAAAAAAAAGCCCGTCATTCAGGCAGATTAAAGGCATATACGTGTTACATTCAGTAATAATTAATTTTAGTTTTACATTCAATTCTTTAAACAAGTTTTATTTATGTAAACAACTTACAAATGATTAAAATCACACACCTCTCTTCAACCAAATCACAGACGCGAGAGCGCGGCGCAGCCTTGTGACGTCACACATTGAGACCAAAATAAAAGCCTTTTAAGCCAAAAGCTTTGAATTTACATTAGAAAACAAATGTAAACAATAAGGTATGGGGGAATTGAAGGGATGAACTGCAGAACTATCAAACCCCCAAAGCTATTATGAGCTTTACATCTAGTCTAAATACAAGCAACGGTGAAGTGCTTTCAATTCAAGATAAACTACAGAGCATTTGTGATCTTCTCAAAGATAAACTCCATTGTCTCGATATTCAAATTACAGGATTGGAAAGAATTTATGAATATTACAAACTCATAAAGAATTTGTAGATCAAAACTAAATTTGTGGTTTCAGAGTGATTTAACCATTTAATTTATTTAATGAAATTATGACAGTCTTATTCCATCTCAGTTTTTCCCAAGAATATTAAGGCAATAAATCAGATTTAAACTTTATATAGTTAAAGTGGATTTTATCAAAGGTCTATGCCTGTAAACTATAAAGGATTACATCGATGGTTAAAATAATTTTCTATAAATATTAACAAAATGTGATTTACATTTCCCCAAATTATCTTTATTAAAATTATAAGTCAGTCTATATTATCTGTGCTAAAATATGATTATAATATAATCAAGTTAAGTATTAAGCGCTCAGATTTCAATTATTGGAAATTCACTTAGAAACATCATTTTACTTCCCACATTAGCCCTTTTTGAGTGAATGACAATTTATTTCCACATATTTATTTAGAGATTTATTTAATTTCATATTTATTCATTCACTTGCAGTCAGAAAGGGAGAAGCTTTGAGAGCAGACTAACACCTTGTGTGTGATCAACCGAAAAGCAAGAGCAAGTTAAAGAAGGACTGAATACATTGTACCCAGACTGTACTTTTAGTGAACAATTGTTTTTTAGGTTTCCAGTATTTTAGTTTTTCCATGATAAATAAAATATTCTAGCAGAATCACATGCTTAAATTTAGTTACAAAAACTATCACACTCAGAAAAAAAAAAAGAATTTACATTGCATATATTTTGCAGTGATGCAAATGTTACTTTTTTTTTTTTTGTCATAGAATTTTTATTGCTGCAAATTGCATTTTACATTTTATACCACCCCACACACCATATACAATCCTACCCAGCCCCAACAAAGCAATCTCCAATTAACAGGAATGACATCTGAGGGGAAAAAAATATACAAGAAAAATAAATAAATAAATAAAAAAATACAAATAATGATAATTAAAATAAATAAATAAATAAATAAATAAATAACATAATAATATCTCTCTATATATACACCTCCACTTAATCCACGTCTAAGGTTTTTAAATCATTAAAGAATGTGATAAATTGTTGCCATTTTTCAAAAAAAACAACCTCTGAGATTGTATTTAATTCTTTCAAGTTAAATCTTTCAGCCACAGTGAAATAGATGGCGGTTGTGAGAAGGTCCAAGACAACAGTATTCTACGTCTGGCAAGAAGAGATGCAAAAGCCACAATGTCAGCCTGTTTCCGACTTAAAGGCTGATATTGAGAAGGAACCCCAAAGATTGCAATCAAAGGACAATCAACTAATTTGACCCCTAGGACATCAGAAACGATTTTAAAGAAAGAATTCCAAAAATTTTGCAACTTGGGACAGAATGCAAACATATGGCTAAGGTTACATGGTGAAAGTTTACATTTGTCACACACATCTGAAACATTAGGATATATTTTAGAAAGTTTTGTCTTTGAAAGATGACCTCTGTGGATCGTTTTAAATTGTATAAAGCTAAGTCTAGCACATGAAGTGGTGGTACGTACACTGTCAAATACTTTACACCAGTAGTCATCCTCAAACTCTAAATCAAGTTCTTCTTCCCAAGCCCTGATAGTTTTAATGTTGTGGGAATTATCATTTGACAAGATAATTGCATATATTTTAGAAATAATCCCACCCATATGAAGATTCAGTTTAAATGCCTCTTCCCATGGAGACCTAGAAGGCTGGGAGGGAAACCCAGAGAACAGAGATGAGGCACAATGCCTAATTTGAAAGTAACGAAATAGGTGAGAGGGAAGCAGATTAAATAATGAGGATAATTCAGAAAAGTTTGCAAACACATTATTAATAAAAAGATCTTCAAAACATTTCAGACCTTTCTTTTCCCAGAAAGAATCTGAAAAAGGAGGAAGAAAGAGATGATTATTATGTATAGGAGCCACGGTTGATGCCGAGGTAAATTTAAAGTGACGCAGAAATTGAAAGAATATTTTGAGAGAGGCACATACTATAGGATTATCTGTGTAAAGTGATATGGGGAGAGAAGAGAACACCATAGCAGGGAGAGATGATGAAGTACAAGACTTGGCTTCTAAGTTGCACCATGGTAAAGAGGAGTCTTGTACCCAGAACACCAATTTCTGAATGTTTGCCGCCCAATAATAATACATAAAATTAGGCAAGGAAAGCCCTCCACTTAGTCTACTTCTTTGGAGCAAAATTTTGGAAACTCTAGGAGTTTTACCTGCCCATATAAAGGAGGAGATTAACTGGTCTATTTTCTTGAAGAAAGATTTGGGTAGAAACAGAGGAACAGCTTGAAAGAGGTAAAGAAATTTCTGAAGAATATTCATTTTTACAGCATTAATCCTGCCTAGCGGAGATAATGGAAGCAAATGTTACTTTTAGGGTAAACTATTTCTTTGGTTGAAAGAAATGTTACATATTACAACATTTTGTTACATAAAACATTTATTTTAATAGTAGTGTATCTATGTGTAGTGAATTTCGCTTTCGCCAACCTAGGGAGGTGAAATAGGGCAGTGATGGGTACTCATGTCACAGCTGACGATTCTTGGATCACGTGTCAATTAATGTGTGGTTATGAGTACATCACAAAAGAAAGATTGGTGGGATCTCTAGCTTGTAGAACCTCTTCTGTATTATCAACACAAGGAAGACACAAGTTGTAATAAAATAAATTGTATTAACAAAAGATAGACAAGAGTAATCAACAAATACTAAATGAATACAATAATTGAGAAAGGAATAAAGTACATAAGATGCATAAAATGGAAGTGATTATGTTGGGTGTTGCTATGTCAGAGCTACGTTATCTAGAAAAATAAACTGTTACTACTCTGAAACAAATAAGATGAATAACCTTATCAGCATCAAACAAATACGTGTAAGATTTGTTATCAACTGCAATCAACTATATAATACCTAATGTAAATTAGAAAATCATATACTGATAATATACAACAATGCTAAGGTCTCTGGAAGAGTGAGCAGTCCGGTGGCATGAGCAGTGGTTGAGTGAGCAGTCCGGTGGCGGCGACTTCTTCCCATGGTTGCACTGGTGCCAGTACAGTGGGGAAAGGAGCAGGAATCTGTTTCTACAGCCTTGAAGATGAAGTGCTGTAGGATGCTGATCTCCTGGAGCACCAAAGGGTCCTAAGATCTGGAACACACAGATGTGGCCCTGGAGTAGGTGCTGAAGGTCGGGTATCTGTTAGTCTCTCTGGATGAAAGACTCAGAAGGAGTTGACCTGCTGTTGTCTCACCCTCGTTGCAGGGCTCAGACTCAGAACAAAGGTTGTTCTGTTAGTGTCCTTTCTTTTACAAGACTCAGAACAAAGTGTTACAGTCCCTTCCCTCCCGGGTAGCAGACTGAGAACGAAGCCAATCTGTTGCAGTCCTTTCCCTTTCAGAACTCCGACTCAGAACAAGGAGTGTCTTTTGGAAGGGTACCTTTATCCCTGTCCGATGAGGAGGAGATTGCAATTTGGCACTTCTCCATTTCCGTGCTGTGATTGGCTGGTTCCATCAGAGTGGGGGGACACGTGGTTGCCCACCCTTCTTTCCTCCTGTGGATTTTTTTTTTTTTGCATAGTCCAAACACAAAGTTAGAAAAGTGTTACTAAAGTTTTACTGGTGCATTTCTCACTTCTCAAACCATAACCAGAATGCATTTGGCAATGTTACGAACATATTAAGTCCAAACATGATGGGAAAAGAATGAACTGTCATGCATGCATTCATTTGTCCATTAACAGCTGAGTTTGTGTAAAATGTTGCACTACACATCGCTGTCACTAAGAATACTTATTTCTCTGAATAAGTGTAAGATGTGTGTGTTGTAGTGTGCATCAGTTTTAGGGTTTAAAAACCTAGTTATGATTGGATTTGGATGAAGTCCTGGATGGAGGTCCTAAGGAATTTTTATGGTCGATCACAGGCCAAACCCTTAGGAATCAGTCTCAAGGTGGGTGAGAGGCACAAGCTGCATTTTTTTTTTTTTTTTATTAATCGTCGGTTATTTTAATACACATGCACATACAAATACAGTCTCAGCTATACAGTATGAAATAATGGGCAATATACAAACAAATAAACAAATTAACACAATCAGGCTAGGGACTAAATATGCGCCATAAAATAGAGAGTCAAGAGAAATTATTAATGCAGCACCAAAAAGGTGTCCATAACTGCCAAAAATCATCAGACTTTTGATGTATATCATAGGTGAGTTTCTCGAGAGGAAATAGTGTACATGCTTGAGACAACCACATTTTAAAAGATGGTACCTGAGGAGATGACCACAATAGGAGAATACATTTCTTTGCCAGATAAACCAAAATTAGAAACAAGTGTTTGGTGTGGGAGTCCAACACATTCTCTACTCCACCATATAATAAATAAAATTCCAGAGAAAAACACAATTTTAAATTAAAGAGCCTTTGTAGAAAATTATGTACTTTCTTCCAAAAAGAAATGATTTTGTCACAATACCAAAAACAATGAAGGAATGTTCCTTTGCATTTTTTACAGTTAAAACAAAGATCAGAGGAGTTTCTGTAAATCTTTTTCAGACGTAAAGGTGTAAGATAAACTCTGTTAATGAATTTATAATTGAGTTCATGAATACCCAATGAAGTACATTTAGAGAACAAATTGTTACATATTTCAGACCAATCTGTATCTTCAATTTCGTGACCTAAATCTTTTTCCCACACATTCTTTAAACTCTCGAAGGAAGATGTACATGAGTAAGATAGAGCTTTGTATATTTTAGATATTAACCCCTTGGAAAAACTGCTTGTTACAATTTGCTCTATGGCAGCAAGTTCAAATCTCAATTTACCCTTATCAGACAAGGATTTTATGAAATGACGCAGCTGAAGGTATTTAAAAAAATTGGATTGCGGTATGTTATACTGGTTGGAAATTTCTTGGAAAGATTTTAGTGTACTGCCTTGTAAAGAGGCATGATAACTTTAGAATCCCTAATTTAGACCAATCTGAAAGGCCAATATTTTGTAAAGATACAGGGAAATCAGGATTAAAAGCAACAGGCGAAAACAAAGTGATATTAGCTGGAATTTTAAAATACTTTTTTATGTCTCCCCATGTCAAAAGAGTGTTTGAGATGATGAAATTTGTTGAAGTGCATTCAAGTTTTTTAATATTTATAATAAAAGGCAGGAATTTTATTGGGAGAGGAGCACAGGCTGTAGCCTCCATGTTAAACCATCTAGAGTCTGTCCTTTCACTGTACCAGCTGACCATATGCTTCACCTGTGCTGACCAAAAGTAAAGGCGTAAATTTGGTAAAGCGACTCCTCCCATTTCTTTTGGTTTCATTAATTTGTTAAGGTTAATTCTGGGCATTTTATGGTTCCATATAAATTTAGAAAAATGCTTATTAATGTCTTTAAAAAAAGTATTAGGTAAGTAACAAGGAAGGGATTGAAATAAATATAAAAATTTAGGGAGAATATTCATTCTAATCACATTAATCCTACCCAAAAAGGAAATAGGAAGCGTCCTCCAAATGTTAAGGTCTTTTTTAATAGCTTCAAAAAGAGGGGCATAATTTTCTTTAGATAAATCCTTAAGTATTGGTGTAATAAATATGCCAAGATATTTAAAACCAACAGAAGTAATTTTAAAGGGTGAAAGGGATGAAAGATTGAGTAGATTAGGGATATAGAAAGAGAGTGCCATAGATTTTGACAGGTTAATTTTATATCCGGATAAAATACTATAATCTGAAATACATTTTAATATCGCTGGGATTGACCTATCTGGTTCAGAAATATACAGCAGCACATCATCTGCATATAAAGAAATCCGATGTTCTTCATCCCCTACAGTTATTCCAAAAAGATGTTGGCATTGCCTTATAGATTCAGCTAGTGGCTCAATTACAAGGGCAAAGAGCAGGGGTGAAAGAGGGCACCCCTGTCTTGTACCTCTTTCTATGTTAAAGGGTTTTGAGGTCAGACCATTCGTAGTCACAGTAGCTTGAGGGCTAGCATAAAGCAATTTTATCAGATCAATGAATTTGGGACCTAGATTAAATCTCTTAAGAGTGGCAAAAAGAAACTTCCATTCGACTCGGTCGAAGGCTTTTTCTGCGTCAAGGGAAATAATAAGGGATGGAGTTTTACATGCTTGTATTGAATTTATAATATTTAAGAGTCGACGAATATTGTCTGTGCCAAAACGTGATTTTATGAATCCTGTCTGGTCTGGCTTAATAACCTGTGGTAACACAGTTTCAAGTCTGCGAGCAAGTATCTTGGCAAGTATTTTGTAATCAGTATTCAGGAGACTTATTGGTCTATAAGAGGCACAGTCTTGAAGATCTTTGTCTTTTTTAGGGATTAAACAAATAGATGCTGTTTTCCATGACTCAGGGGCCACTCCGCAATCTAATACATTTTGGAGGGCGGGTATTAAAATAGGAGAAAGTTCTGGCCAGAATTTTTTGTAAAATTCACAAGGGAACCCGTCCGGGCCTGGAGATTTATTTGAGGGCATAGAATGGATTGCGCTAAAAACTTCTTCTGGCGACAAAGATGAATCTAAGAATGTCCTATCTTCATCAGAAATAGTTGAAAGAGGAATTCCATCTAAGAATTCAGTAATATCAGATTGTCCAGCAGTAACTTGTGATTTATATAATATTTCGTAAAAGTTTCTAAATAATTTATTAATTGAAGCAGCATCGTATGTAATTGACGCATCTGGAGTCTTCATTGATTTAATTGTTCTCTCACTTTGTGTTTTTTTAATTAGATGAGCCAATAATCTATTAGGTTTATTAGCATATTCATGGTACTTTTGTTTTGAAAAAAAAATAAGTTTTTTAATGTGGTTTGTGTGGTCCAAATTAAGTTCCGCTCTGGCTCGGCATAGTTGAGCCCAGTTTGTTTGAGTAGGGGCAGTACTATGTAAACATTCCAGTCTCTTTACTTCATTTTCTAACTCCTGCCTTTTTCTAGACCAAATTCGTTTGTATGCAAAAGTATAAGATATAATATACCCTCTAATTGTAGCTTTAGCAGCATCCCAAATAGTTGCAGATGATACTGGCGAATTTTCATTATCTGTCCAATAATTTTTTAGCCCTTCCCGAATTGAATCACAAAACGATGGATCATTCAACATGGAAGAATTAAATCTCCAGACCCTTGTGGCCCTGTGTACGTTTAGCGTCATGTCTATATAGACTGGAGCATGATCGGACAAGACAATTGAGCCAATTTGGCATGCAGATACTGCATGAAGATACTGAATGGGGATCAAAATGTAATCTAATCTAGAATACGAGCCATGAGGGTTAGAATAAAAAGTGTATTCTTTACTTCCCCCATTAAATTCTCTCCAAACATCAGAGATTCCAGACTCGTTACAAAGTTCCTTGAGGACCAGGGATGCTCTAGGGTGGGTGAGTGTTTCTGAAGTGGATTTATCCATTTTTTGATCCATGACACAGTTAAAGTCACCAGCACAAATTCCCAAACCCTTGCAGTACTGATTAAACAAAAGTATAACTTTAGATATAAATTCAGGGGAATCCTCGTTTGGAGCGTAAACATTAAGTATAGTGATAGGTTGCCCATATACTGTGCCTGTAATTAACACATATCTTCCATCTGGGTCGTTAATCTGATGCTCTAGAATTAAAGGGAAATGCCTACTAATTAAAATAATTGTACCTCTCTTCCTGGTGTTTGCTTTACACGATGAGAAGAATATCTGTCCAACCCAATCCCGTTTTAATTTTCTGTGTTCTGAATCAGATAAATGTGTCTCTTGTAGCATAGCGATAGTAGTTCTTTGTTTTTTCAGATAGGTTAATATTTTTTTCCTCTTAATCACATGTCCCAGCCCTTTAACATTCCATGTAATAACCCTGGTCGTATTGTACGTAGTCATGAAACAAAGAAAATAAAAACAAAAAAAAGCTGTAAGTTTAAGACTGCATCATACTTAAGACATATATAAGACTGACGAGAAAGATTTTTGTATTTTAGAACACAAGACATAACATATTGAACCCAAAACCCCCTCCCCCTGCCCTCTGGCCTCATCCCCAAACGACGAGGCACACCCCAAGAGACAAAACCTAGGTTACTGTACCCGACCGGCACCGAGCATAAAATAGTAACAGCCCATACCAAGTAGTAATACAGAGCTATACCCATAGGGGGCGCATAAGCGCTACAGACCAGTTCCCTTCCCGTAAACCCAATATCTGAGGGTTAGACGTTTGACCAGCGATCGACCCGCAAAAAAAAAAACCCAAATAAATAAAAATAAAAAACTCTCTTTTCTTTCACAACGGTTATAATATAAAAAACAAAAAAAGGGAAAGAGAGAAGAAAGAAAAAAAAAAAAAAAAAAAAAAAAATTCTATATCCTGGTCACGTATCCATTTTCCAAATAAATCGTCCTCAGATTATTGTTAAAAGTCAACACCATAAAAAAGAGTCTATAAAAGAACCAACAACTTTCAGTTTAATATACTTGTATCTGTTGTACCATTCTGGCATTACTTATCCTCCAGTGTTTTCATAAACTCCATGACTTCGGCTGGGGAGGAAAAAAGATGCATTCGAGTTCCGTGGAGGCAACGAAGTTTGGCAGGATAAGCAAAGCCTCTGAACATGTCACAAGCAGACAGTTTTTTTCTGACATCGTCGAACTCCCGGCGTTTCTTCAGCACCTCAGCGGATACGTCTTGAAAGAAGCGCAGCTGAATCCCTTCATGGCTGATGTACCGTTTTTTCTGCGCTGCTTGCAGTATCAACTCCTTGTCCACATAGCGTAAGAAACGCACCAAAACACTTTGTGGAGCATGGTTTGCTCCCGGCACCGGGCCGAGAGACCTGTGAGCTCTTTCAATCTCAAAGCGTGTTTCAGAAGTAAGGTCTAGCCATTTCGGCAACATCCTTGTTAGGTATTGCGCGATAGGGTCAGACCCTTCAGCTTTCTCAGGGAGGCCGACGATCCTCAGGTTTTTCCGCCTGCCTCGGTTCTCCAAGTCGTCTATTTTGGCTCGAAGTAATGATAGTTCTTTGTCCCGAGACGTGATTCTTCTTTCCTGCGTTAGCATGCCATCTTCGGCGGCGGAAATTCTTGCTTCTGCCTCGGTTAGTCGTGACTCGTTCGACGCCACTCTACCGGTTAAATTAGAAAGGGATTCCTGTATTGCGACAACTGATGTAGAAATATTGTCCAAACGGCTGTCGATTGCACTCAGTCTGCCATCGATATTGCCCAGGCTGGCTCCCAGCGAGCGAATTTCTGTCAACATGGCGTCAGATTGATCTGACGAGGCCTCCTCCGCCTCAGCCTGTTTTTTCTTTGCAGCTCTGGAAGGCCGAGAGGACGCGAAGAGCGGAAAGTCTCGTGATTCTTTGATCTCGGACATTGATGTTTAATGTAAGAGCGATAGACTTCAAGTTTGCGTCGAATTAACTGAAAGATAAATTAGAAAAAAAGGGAACTGGCGTGGAGCTAACAGATTATGCAGCCATCTTCGGCGAGGTCCCTCTAGCGCCCCCCCAATGATTGTTTTTT